>WEKY01055244.1:667-96475 GCA_013390045.1 Picathartes gymnocephalus | reverse complement strand
GGCCGCGGAGCCTCAGGGCCGGCTGCGTTCGTGCCGCAGCCGCGGTGAGGGCGGGGCCGCCGCCGCCGTCACCGGGGATGGTGGTGGTGGTGGTGGCGGTGGCGGCGGCGGCAGCGCCGTTGCCCTGGGCAGGGCGGGCGCGGGAGGCAGCGAGGGCCGCTCGGGGCTCTTGGCAAGCGCCGCTCGGTAGCAGGAGCCCGGTGTGTAGGGGTCTCTGCCGCTCTCCAGGCTCTGGAGGAGGTTGTGTAAAGTTTTGTGACTTGGAGCGGTGCGGAGCCGCCTAAGTCAGTGACCACTGAGTCAGCGCTTCTGCTGCGGCTGCAGATGGTTGTGTCGGAGCTGCCACGTAAGTAGGTGGTAGGTGAAAGCGTCGAGCTCCCAAACTTTGGGATGCAGCTTGTTGCCTTCCCTTAATTTTTCAGAATTGTTTGGACGTTAGGAGGAATTTCTTCCGAAAGGGTTTTTATGTATTGGATTGGGATGCCAGGGAGGTGGTGGAATCACTGTCCCTGGAGCCCCCTGTTTAGGAAAGACTGGACGTGGCACTTAGTGGTGGCTGGTGCCGTGGTGATATCCAGTCACAGGTTGGACTCGAAGATCCCAGAGGTCTTTTCCAACCTAATTGATTCTGTGAATCTTAATTCTGCCTCTGAGGTCTCTTTCCCCCTGGCTTTATGGAAAGGATTATATTGGCCGGTGGTTTAGGATTATTTCCTTGTCTCATTGTACCTGTTGATGTCAAAGTGGCTTTATTTGTTGTGTCCTTCTGTCGTGCTCCAGTTTGTGACACGAATTTCTGAAGTATGCTGTAGAATGAAAAAATTACGACTCCTGCCTGTGTAATGCAGCTGTCACAACCCTCAGAAGCGGGGACGGTACGTTGTCCAACAGTGTTAGGTACTTTTGAACTAAGCACAGAAGTTTTATCTTCATTCTCTGTCAGACAGGAGCGCAGCTTGGACACCCTTTCCAATTTTATATTTTATGGAAGTTTTTTATGAGAGGCAGACATCTCAGCAAGAAGTGCTGTGATTAAATTGGCTGAAGGCTGTCAGGTGCAGGAGGGTAGGGTTGCCATTACACTAGACCTGTTCAGGATTTTGAAAAAGCTAGATTTTTTTTTTAAGGTGAAGTATCCTGATCATAGTCACAAGACACGTTCAAAAACTTGTTAAAAGTGTTACAAGACTATATCAGATAGATGTAAAACAATTAACTGTGAGATCACAAGTTAGATGACCAGTTTCTTACAAAAGGCTGGAATGTACCAGTTTCTGTTTTCGGTGTTTCTAGGGCTTTTCTAGATGCTGCTTCAGGATCAAGTACCATCATAACACAGAAATAAACAACATGATAATTGAATATGTCTTAAGAAAACCCAAACCCTGCAGTGAAACAGGCTCTGGTTTCCATCGCCTGAGGTTTCTTGCTCATGGGGAAGGAAATGATACCAGGCACATGTACTAATTCCTAGTTGTGAAACAGTGGATGCTGCCATGTGCATGAGGAATTGGACAGCTCTAGGGAAGGTGGAGTAACAGAGAAATAGCCATACTGCTGACTCTTACTGTCTGGCCAGCTTTCTCCATGCTCCCCTTCTCCATGAGTTCTCCCAGTCCTCATTTGCAGGGAGGGCTATGAAGGGGAAATCAATAATGGTGGGGCAGAAGTAGATATTAAATAAGGGAGACAAGAATGCAAGCATGGAGTGAGGCTTCTGTGATGTACTCTCCCTATTGGTGTTTGTGTGGGGGTCAGAATCTCGCTGAGCAAAGGGTTGTGATTTGGTTTTAATAACCCTGGTAGTTTTTCTGTGAACTTTTCCCGTTACTTCTTAAATTCATGTAACATCATAGCATAGACAACAGCCTGTGACAAGGGGTTCCACAGGCTGGTGACGTGTTTTGTGAAGGACCGTCTGTGCTACCTGTGAGCCAAACACCTGCTGGTTGGATTTGGTATTCCACTGTTCTGCCATGGAATGGGACAGTGAACCCAATGTGTTCATTTCCTTGCACCTGTAATAGATTTATAGACCATTTGTAGTGGAAATGCAGTCTTTTGTCATCTTCAGGTGGTTGAGGGATATAGAATTTTTGGAGGAAGACGTATGAAATTTGTAACGATTTGGTGAATTACTTCATGCAGCTTTGAATAGATGTTTAAAAAAGACATTTAGAAGTACCTTTAAAAGCGCTACCTTATCTTTCTTCAGTCTCTACGTACGTACATATCAAATTTACCACTTGGTTCCTTGTGTAAAGCTGTATTGTTTTGAGAGCTTGGTGAAGTAGATTTAGTAAAGTTTTCTTGTTAATGCATTTTTAGGTAAAGCTGAATGTTCTGTTACAGTATGTGTATTATACATCTCTTGACATATGAACTGTCTTCCACCCAAAGTAATATTCTTTTATTAGCTTTGGTTTTTAGATAGCTTTCTGATTCCACTGTTAAGCTGAGGGAAAAGTTCGTGTTTTCACTGGGTGGGTTTTTAAGATGATGGTAACAAAACCTGACTGGTGTTAAGATCTTCAGCTAACACAATTTCTACCTTGTGTGATTTCATAGTATATTAAGAGAATTGGCAGGTTTCAATTGAGATTTCTTATCTTCTGTTATAGAGGCTGTATTTCTCCGAATATAAGTAAGAGTCTCAAAGAAAGTTTTGTTCAAGATTTTTGCAAATATTTGTTTACATACAGAACAGACATAAAAGTTGAAAGAATACCTCTAAAGATGTCTTTATCATTTGCTTTGTCTGTTGTCTGTGCATACATGCTGTTGTTAGAGGTATTTATACTCTTTGTCCTTAGTTGTAGGAGCAAAGCAACTGTGATGAGATTGAACGTTGAAAATCTTAGTGCTTTGGAAGTAGAGCTGTGGTTGTGCTGTGTTTTGTTCCTGAAGTGTTCTGAGCAGAGGAGATGATGGCTTAATCAAACGTGGTGGATGAGGGGAATGATGGGGTTCAGAGTCAAAGGTTATGTAAACCTGAGCTACTCCTGTACTGTGCAGACGGATAATATGTTTTCCCATTTTAAATGCCTCAATGATGGGACTTCCTGAACTTGACCTAAATAACACAGAAACATTTTAATATCTCTATTATTCAAGTTTTCTTTTTATCTGAGTCTTTTGAGAATCCTCCATTAGCTATGTTCAGGTCTTTCTGACATGTATGCCCTCACAAAAAGAGCTGAAGAGTGTTGTTACCCAGTAAATATATTTATTAACTTTTTCTGTTTGTTCTTATCTCATCAGCTAGCTCAACATGAACTTTAACCGTCGGGATCATTTAAAAAGTGAACAGAATAATATCTTTTCTTCTGCGAGCTGGCTGTGGGATTCTGGGTTTCTCCTGCAGTGCAGTCCTATTCACTGCCTTTTCCCGAAACAGGACATGGAGCTACGTTCCTTCCTTCATGTTAGGTGCTAAGGAAGTTACTTGTTTCATCGGGGAAGTGCAGATCCATGAAATTACGTTTTGTGCAAGTAAGTTAATGAAGGGGTATTTAAACCTTGCTATTACATCATCACTCTTTTGTTTATATTGATACAGCTCCCAAAAATCCCTGTCAGGATTGAGTTCCAGATGGTAGAGATGGTTATTGTCAGAGAACTATTACAGTTAAAAGCTCCTCTGCAGTTTTGTCGTGCTCTTGAGCTTCTGCCTTGGTTATATGGTTAGCGGCATAGTTAAGAAAATGAGTGCATGTGCATTCTGTGTGAATTGTCCTTCTGGGAACACATGCATGAACTCAGAGATAGGTAAAAGTTTCTTGAACTGTGGGTTTAGTTTCTTGAATGCTTCATGTCAGCAGGCTGATCTAGAGGAAGTCCTGGAGTTGGTGTTGTTTTCTGGTTTTGTGTCCAGCTGATGGAAGCACTTTTTTCGGGAGGGAATTCTCTGGTGAAGTGCTGAAATAACAAGGGCACCTGATAAAAGCCCCAAGGTGTTCAGCAGACTGCAGTCAGCAGTGACTTCCACTGTTGTTACAGCTTTGGGGAAAGTCTGATGTGCTGTACAAGTAAAATACAAGAGAATTAATTTGGAATTTATTCAGCTAGTGTGATGGATCTCAAAGGAGGTTGAAGTTTGACTGCTGATGAAGCTGAATTTACTAAACTGAAAATGACAACATATTCTTAGTGCTTACATTATTATATGCCACTTTCCCTCTGAGGAGTAAATAACCTTGAAAAGCCTAAATATTGTTCATTATTCATTAAGTACCCTGATGGATATATAATCTTTGGGGAGTGGAAAATAGAGAAGATGAGAGTTCAGGTGAGAAAATAGCTATTTCCTCTGTTTTGTGAAGAGGCAGTGGGTTTTTTTGGAAAATTTGGATTTCTGACTTGTGAGAATACAGTCGTTCAGCTGCTAAAGCACCCCTAACGTCATAGTTTGAAAGGTGCTGTAAACATGTCAGTATCACACACAAAAGCATATTTCAGCCGTATCCAGAAATCTGTTTCCTTTTGCAGTTTGTGACTGTATGGAGCTTGAGTAGCATCATCTGAGGGAGGCAAAAATATTTTTCATGGTGTCTGAAGTGATAGGTGTAGTATATGGTAGGAGTCTGCAGAGCAGTGTTAAGAGCTGAGGAAGTGTTTGCTTTTGGCTTCATGTAAATTCTAGCAGTTCGCCCACTTGTAGGAGAACAAATTTAAGTACTGATGCTTAGTAGATAAGTAATCCTTTTAATACTTGTCTTGCTAAACTTTTTAATGTTTTGATTTAATAAAAGGTTTGAAAAACTGTTTTGTGTCTCATGTAGATTAATAGGTCCTGTTCAGTTAAGACTCTAGTCTGAGTTATAGTTGAAAATCCTAACTGGGCCCCAGTTGAAGCTTGAACCCACAGTATAGTTCAGTTGATTCATCACAGTTGACTCTGTTGTTTCTGCTTTTACCTTAATTCTGTTTCCTCCTGATTTGTGTTTTGTTGCAGGTTGTTAACTTTGTTGGCAATGTCTATGATTTTATCTGCCTCTGTGGTCCGTGTGAGGGATGGACTCCCACTTTCTGCATCTACTGATTATGACCAGAGCACAGGAATGCAAGAATGTAGAAAATATTTTAAAATGCTCTCAAAAAAACTTTCTCAGCTTCCCGATCGATGTACTCTGAAAACTGGACAGTATAATATAAAGTAAGGCTTCTCATTTATGTATTTGCCACATCCGAGGTTGTGTCTCTCTGTAAGTGAAAAAGTTAACTGTTCACATTAGAAATACTTAATCAAACCAAGATTAATTCTTGGCATTATTTACGTATCAGAAATTTAAAACTGAGAAATTGTAGAAAGATTTGAACCTACTCAAACTTTCATGGAAGTTCCTTTTTAATGGCACAAAGTCATAGGACAACATCATAGGAAGAGTGGCTTTACACTGAAAGAGTAGGTTTGGATTAGATATTCGGAAGAAATTCTTTGTTGTTTATAGTTCACTTGCACTTTACTGACCTAAATTCTGATTCTAATTTAGATATTTTAAATGAGGTGAGTAATTTCGTATTAACCCATAGTAACCATGTAGCAGTTACAGTGGTGGAAAGTGTACCACCTGAATGATCCTAGAAAGTGCTAAGACCTCTCAATCTCCTGTTGGGATGTGTGAGTTTCCAGCATTTCTTGGATTAAAGCCCAGGATGGACTAAATGGTTTCAGTCTTTTTTTTTTTGTTGTTTTTTTACAAGCCAACTGCAGTTGGTCTGTAAACTGATTAGCTTAAAACAAACTTTTAAGAATGAGATACAAGGCTTTATCAGGGTAGTTTTTGCTACCTTAGTCTTTGATTACTTTTAATACAGTAATTACTTTTAATACTATCCAGCAATATTTTAAAGAAATTTGAAGGTATCATGAAAACCTGAACTCTAGTTAATTGCCTAACTGCAACAGGGAATATGTATAGTGAAAACTGTCCTTTCCTGATTTCGTATTTGCCATCTCTGGTTGTCCTTGCAACTATCTTTGCAGAATTATTAATTCTGCATTCTACAGAACAGTTTTAATTTTTCCCATGTTCTAGAAAGAACCAACAGCCCTCCCCCCATCTGAAGGTAAGGTTTTGCATTTTTGGGCTGCACTGGATCACATATTGTACATTTGAAAGCTGTCAGGGGACAAACCTGCTGTGCTTCTGCGTTCTAAAAGCTTTGTTATTTTCTGGTTCATATGTGTGTGTATATGCATGCACACCCACACATATGGACATGTACGTACGTATATATGTGTAATACAGCTTCTCATGTGATCGGACAATGTGGTGTTCAAGGAAGACATCTCCTTGTTTTTCTTCTAGGATACTGTTGGACTTTTCAGTAAACATTTATTCCATTGCTATCCCAGATAAGTTTTTGTTTTTCTGATTATAGAATATGAGATCAGACTAGAGAAGCAGTTAATTTTCTGGATTTAAATTTGTAATTTTGAATATGTTTTCTCAATTCTAGCTTTATAAGTTCTCTGGGAGTAAGCTATATGATGTTGTGCACTGAAAATTATCCCAGTGTCCTGGCTTTCTGTTTCCTGGATGAGCTTCAGAAGGAGTTCATCACTACCTACAATATGATGAAGACAAATACTGCTATCAGACCATACTGTTTTATAGAATTTGGTAAGGATCTGACTTTTTCCCCCTTCATTCGCATACTAAGACAAATGAGTATTTAAATAGATGCAACTTAATGCACATGAAAAAAATGTCCAAAGCAGTTTATAGCTCGATATCAGGTGGATTTATAATCTGATTTAACTCCTGTTAGAGTCAATAAAGAAATACTTCTGGGGGCATTAAATTAGGGTACTAGAGTTTTATCCAGACTTATTTCTGTTCATTCCAGTAGGTTTTGGTTTAAGCCTTGTGTGGCCAACTCTGCAGATCATCTTCTAGTTAGTAATACTAGGAGTTGTTTGACTTCATACCTGTTGAAATACTTAACCTGTGAAGTCATTGAGCTTCATAAATTTCTCAAGTAAAAGATGGCAGTTTCATGTTAGCTCTTAGCTATGCTACCTTTTGTTCAGTACATGAAAGGGAGAAATTTTTATTTGCCTTATGATGTAGTGGAGCATTTAATCTTCAGACTCCAAATGCAACTCTTATATACCAGATAACAGCTGATATGAATTCCATTAATTTATGTTGCTTTAATACTATGTATTAGAAATTACTATAATTACATATTCTTATAAAACACATTAGAGCAAAAAGAACTGCAGTTGTAGAAACAAGGGGGAGGATACTCCAGTTGGTTAATTCCTGTCTATAATTCAGTCAGTTATTGACAATTTCTGTATGTAATTTCAGTTATTGTCCTCCTTGTGAAGATTTCTATGAACACTTTTTTTCTTACACAACATAATTTTTTCATAAGGATACTTACCAAACTAACAGAAAAGCTAGAATAAGTGCAGTGAATGCATTGTATTAGAAATGCTTTGTCTCATGCAATGAAAAGTCATTAGTTTATTTACAGTTATTATATAATTAGCTTTTTAGAGCTTAATTTTTTTTCAACTGCAGAATTAAATAACTCATGATGTGTTAGGCCATAACAGAAATAGTGCTAAAAATCCAAGATAAATACAAATATTTCAAACAATATATGTCAATTTGTAAGCTGAAAAACTGCATGGTCTTGGATTATGTAATTAACAAAGTCCATAGAAATGTACCTTTTTATTTTAAATTTTGCACAGATAATTTCATTCAGAGGACCAAACAGAGATACAACAACACACGTTCTTTGTCAACAAAGATGAATCTTGCTGACATGCAGACAGAAATCAAACTGAGACCACCGTATCAAATTTCTGTGTCAGAACTTGGTTCAGCCAATGGCTTTTCACATATATCTGTCGGGGAGTATAAGGGTACTGGTAAGATATCTGCAGGTAAGTTCCAGACTTCTGTTGTTGTATCCTTAAATGAGACAGATGCAGCAAAGTTCTCTTTTTGTTCTTTAAATAAAGGCTTTTTTTCATGTTTCTAAAACATATAGCTGGTGTGACCTTACGTGCATTTTAGCTCACATATCTGTTTTGTCCTCTGCTCCAAATGCTTACGTTCCCAAGGCATTCAGAGGGAGAAATGAGTCTGTTCAATGAAGTGCTTTATTGAAGGAAAAAAACCCCTGCCAATGAAGATGAGCACTTAACAAGAAGATGATCTTTCTTTTTCTGACCTTTTAAGATTTCCAAAAATTTTTGATATTTCTGCCCCGTAAGACTCAATGTTGACATAAACTGAGAGCAGTGTCAGGAGTTAGAGCAGCTGGAGGGAGAAGCATCTCTTTAGGAAGCCTCTGCAATGGTGAAGATCCAAAGAGCGATGCTGGCTAAAAGATGCACTGTATAAAATGGGTGCCTTGTGTATGATGTTAAGAATTGCAATTTTGTATAAAACTGCCAAATTCATTTAAGTAGTTATTAATTTTTTAAACTTTAATTTACTTCATGTAGGAGGTAAATGTAGAATTGCAAAGTTGAGCTGGGTTAAAGGTTTGTGCTATTAAATAGATCCTCTGAATGGGTTTGAGGCCCACCTTCAGATGTTTCCCAGCAGGACAGAAACAGAATGCCACATCCTTGCACTGATAAATGGACTCCACACGTGAAACTGAATCATCTGATTTCAGTCCTGCAAGTTTAGTGAAGCAAAATCATAAATAGAATGGAAGACAGTGTTGATTTTAATTAGTTAATATATTTCCCTTTTTTTTTCCATAAGTACCTCTGTCTATAAATTATCATGAGCAGGCACACGCTGATGCTGTTCACTTTACAGTGTCAGGGTGCAATCATAAATCATAGAATTGCAATTGTAAATCTAAACACCTCCTACAAGGTTGTAATAAATGAGATTTTGTGCAGTTTATGTATATGTATACATTAATAGGATTTCTTTGCCAGTATGTTATCCTTACTACATAGTTACTCTTGAGGATTACTGTAGAAGATAGAAAACTGCTTTCTATGGAAGATGAAAACCAAACAAAATCAGTAGGGTGCTCTGTTTGTACTCTGAGGCCCTGATTCTGAGAATTCCAGGTGCTATTAGACAGTGTAGAAATAGCTTACAATCTCTGTATTTGCAATTTAACAGTATTAGAGTTAGAGTCAGGAATATTAATAAAGGAAGAGTGTGAAGGTGTTTAAATTGTTTAAAAACATGGAATCTTCTAAGCAGCACTGTACTTACCTTTGTCATCTTCTTACATGTGTGGGCTCTTTTTAAAGATATGTAATGTTCTGTGATGCCACTCTTTTGCCACTTTTGGTGCTTATGTTGTTGTTTATTCTTAGTGTTCTGGTGTAATCCTGTTTTTTGGAAAGGATTATGGTGGCAGAAGTGGCAACTGGTTAACTCTGAAAAAGTGTCTAGATTTGAGCTTCTGCAGTGGGGAAAAGGAAAAGCAGTAAGCATGAGAGGACTTAGCCTGTGTCAAAATTAGCTTTTTTTTTAAAGTTGTCCATGCAGTGGGAGATGTGGTTTTTATCACTTTCTTGAGTAAGAGTGTTGGAAGGTAATACAGGCCTAAATTAAAATACATAGGGACCATTTCCCTTTTTAGGTGAAAAGAAGATTCAACAATAATTGACAGGTGATCTCATTTTTTTACTTACCTCTCCACAGCTTCTTACAGAAGCAGTTCTGCTGTCCTCTTTTCTTTCCATGTCGATTTTCTTCTGTTTCTCTTTCAGTTGCTTTTGACTTTCTTCTTGCTCTGAATTCCATAGATCTCTGTTCAGTTATCCACTTCCTTCCTTTGCGTTGCTGTAGAAACTCACCATCAAAGGGCTGTACATTATGAGAGGTTGGCACTTTGCTCCTTCTTCAGCTCTTCACATTTTAGATGCTATTGAATAACAGTGTCCTTTTTAGCAAGTCTGCTAATGGTTTTGTAGCTCTTTACATTCATCACTTCTCTCCACCCTTGAAAAGAACTTTCTCTGGATGTTTGCTGCCCACTCAGTTGGCTGGACTTCCAAGTTTCTCCTTTGCTCTAAGGACCGATTCTCACAAAAAGATGTTTTGCCTCATGGAATTTCCTGAATATGCTGTACTCTTAAAAAGTAGGACTTGCTAGAAGTGGACTGTGTTAAATGAAGCTGGAGAGCATACAGAGGTGGGAAGTTAGGTGGATACAAGTCTTGTTTTGTTGTGCAGAATGGCAGAGTTTTGGGCATTAGTTTGGGCTGTGGTGGGGAAGCAGTGGCTCTCACTTGCTCACACTGTAACTGGGTGTGGAGTCCGGGCCTGCTGTGCTGGCAGAGTGCTTGCAGGAGCAGCCCTTTTCCCTCAGGGAGCTGTGCAGTGTAGTGAGGTATAGGGGTAATTCTGCATGTGGGAAGCATAAAATGTGCAGATTATGGGTAGAATATTGCTTCAAAGGTACATGTAGGTGTTGGCAGGCGTTAGAAATAGGGTCACAGCATGCTGATGTGTGGTGTTTCAGGATAGGATAAAATTACTATTTTCTGAGCTTTTTTTTCAGTGAAGTAACAGTTGTCAAATCAAAGTTATTTTTTGCCTGATGGTATACTCTGTGCCTTTGGTTTTGGTTTTCTTTTTTACATTTTAGTTTTAAATAAACATCCTTACAAGTAATGCAGTTTCTCATGCCGTGTAAATGTCATGAATTTTTATTTTAATGTCAACATTAAATTCAGAATATCTGCTTTATTTGAACTGACAATTTTTGACATGGCACTTAATCATATTTCTAAGATTGATGGATGTACCAATTCAAAGTCAATTGCCCTTTGCCCTGCCTTCTCTGACATTTCTTCTTCATTCTTTTGGTTCTGCCTTCATCTTTTTGTGTATAAATGACTCTTGTTGCTTTGATTGTAACATTAAAATTTGTTAAGCCCTGGAGAGTTTAATGACATTAGTAATGGTACATAATGTCCTTTACATTTTTGGATTTTTTTCATATTTTAATAAGAGAGTTTTATGAACCTTCATAGACTTGTCTTGATTTAACTGACCAGCCTCTTTACTTTTCTCCCTGTGGTTCTCAAAGACATGTTTTAAATGCTGTTGTAGCACATGATGATTTTAAGTTACCCAGTACATGGGAAAAAGATTTTCTGGAGAGCTGTGAGTGGAGAGCAGTGAACTAATTTTATCCACCAGTTAATGGAATGGAATTACTTTTGCCTAAAAACAGTCATACACACCCTCAGCTTTTTGCCACTCTGTAGATGAGATGGTTTAAAAAAAACCAAAACAAAACAGCCAGTTGGGAGTCATTGAAAAAGAGTGGTTTGGTATGCAAATAGCATATCTAGCATATCTAACCTTAACAGAGTGATTGCTGGGAGTAATGTGTCCTACAGAGAGAAAAGTAGTGAGCTCTTAAAGTTAAACATGGGTTATGCTTTTGTTTAAAAAAAACCCCAACTGATTATACACTGTTAAATTCAGCACAAATGATTTAACTGAACTCATCCTGTATTTTATTTTTGTGTTACCATACACTCATAATTAGACAGCCCTGCCTGCTTATCGATGTGAAATAGCTTTTGTTGGGTTTTTTTTTAGGTTCCGTAACTTCATAAACTGTTTGAAAAACCTTTTTCCTGGATCTGTCCAATACAAACAGCTGGGATTGATACCCCTCTCTCTATTAACGTTACAGTTCATTAACCTCATTGTTCACATCTTTACACTTGGTTGATTTGAACAGAATGATTTCGGTACAGCTCAGTAGTCCCATTGTTTTCCCAGTGTCGCCCAGACTGTTAAGAGTTTTGCATTGTTTTTTCACATTTGCTTTCTGTTATTCATTATGGGAAGGGACAGTAATGAGGAACATACATAACTGTTACATACTTGTGACCGTAGATAAGAGCAGGTGTGCATGGAAAGAAAAAGTGTTTTAATTTTAATGTGTTTTTCTTGTGAGAGGCTAAGCACGATCTGGAAGGTCCATATAAGATTGTAGCATAGAAGACCCTAGCTGAGTTTCAGAGCTGTCTCCTCATGTGTGTCTTTGGTAGCACTCACTGTGTTTTTAGGGAAGAGGACTGTGATAGCTTTTCCTCAGTGTTCTGTTCAGCAAACAAGCGAAGTCAGTCTCAATATCTCACTAATGCATTACTGTTACAGAAGAGTGGAGGTTGTGAGAGGAGCTCTTAAGTACATAACTTATTAGCTGGTTACTAATTATGGACAGATTTCACTAGCAAGTGCATCTTTTACTATTGATTTCCTGGCATATTTGAGCAGCCATCAGTACCATACTGAATAAATGGAATGTATTGAGATAAAGACTAAACATAACAAGACAATTATATATGTGAACTGGAGGAAACTTTACTTTTTGCTAAACCTTGTGCTGAAATATTTACAATGTTTTGTCTGTTTAGAAAAAGAAATGACATTTTGTGGTTTGCTTCAGCGATCTCTTGAGCTAGAAACCACTGACAAATGAAGGCACTGCTTTGACCTTTCACGTCCTTTTTTGATCTGCTTTGCAGCTCCTCATCAGCGTCTGGAACCTGTGACTCTGCCAGGGATTGTCTCATTTGTGCTTAGTCTGTTATGTGGAGCTTTGAATTTAATCCGTGGCTTTCATGCCATAGAAAGCCTTCTCCAGGTAATAATGTACATGTTTGTGTATTTAAAAGTTATGCTTCATAGCAGTCACAATTATCATTTTAGAAGGTGCTATATGAGCTAAGTTGTGCCAGCTTGATTCTAGAAGTGCTGTTTGTGAGGTCAGGCCTCTGTTATGAAACCGGTATTGTTCGTGATCTGTGCATCCTCCTTGAGTGTGCTGCCTCATTCATCGAGGCTGTGAGTTTCAACAGCAGTGGAAGGTGGGTGGCCAACTGCTTCCCTGGTACCTTGGTAGCAGTGAGGATGTGAACATAATGTTCTGTTTTCTAAATTTATGCCAGGATATGAGGCGTTTAATTTCTATAGATGCTATTTAAAAACACTTGAGTGAAATGATGAACAGCTTTGAAAATCTGGGGAGTTTTTTTTAGAAGTCCACAGAGCGGGAATCTTTAAACAGATTTTGTAAAATCGTTTTTTAGAGAACTTCTCTGGTTTTTTGTTTGTATTTAATAAACTTTATTTCATACTGTGTGCTGAAAGGATCAATGTCAGAAAATTGTCAAGTGATTTCTTCTAGACTCCCCTCACCTCCTCAAACAACACCGTCCTCACCAAACAACTTCCCCCAAACCCACTTCTTTTCTGTCAGATCTCTGCTATGACCCTCCCTGTAGCCTTTCAGTTTCTTTCTATTCCATTTCTTGTGCTGGTTGTATTCTCACAAGTGCTGCAGTGTCACTAATAATGGTTTATGCTTTCAAGCAATTCAGGTTAATATGCTGGTAGTACTTGGCAGACATGCACAGAAAGTTCATGTGTGTTGCCACAAAAAACGCCCAAACTTCCTTACCATTTAATGGCTGTTATTGCGGTGGTAGACATAGAAACTAAAAACCCCATGGAAGTTTTCTGGAAGAAAATAGTAATCCTCTTGCTTGGCTGATAGATATTCTTTTTATTCAAACATACCTGGATTTTATAGAGTCATTTAGGTTGGAAAAGACCTGAGTCCAACCATAGCCCAGCACTGCCAAGTTCACTAACCCACTGTTCCAAAGTGCCACATCTACAAGGCTTTTAAATTCCTTCAGGAATGGTGACTCAGCCACTTCCCTGGGCAGCTTGACAGGCTTTTCAGTGAAGAAATTTTTCCCCTGGTGCAACGTGAGGCCATTTCCTCTCAACCTACCCCTTGTTAACTGGGAGAAGAGCCCAACCCCCACCTTGCTACAACCTTCTTTCAGGTAGTTGCAGAGAGCAGTAAGTTCTCTCCTGAACCTCCTCTTCTCCAGGCTAAACAGCCCCAGTTTCCTCAGCTGCTCCTTGTAAGTCTTGGTCTCTAGGCCTTTCACCAGCCAACTGCAATATTTTTGATACCTAATGGATTTTTTTTTTTTAGAGAAATAAGGTAAAGAAGAATACCTGTATTCCAGTTGTCTTACACAGTATTGATATATGTAAAGATTTAATAAGCAGTACTGTTGAGGTCTCAGCGTTTTGTGAAGACTAGTGGATAGATGAACAAGGTTAATGAAAATGTTCCATGCTAGGTCCTTCTTTTTGAGTTGTCTTTTTTTTTTTTAAAGAAAGACCAAGTGAACCTGCACCTCTACTTTATCCCTAATTAGGTTTTTCTGTATTAGGCATAATTTCCTCAGTTTATAAATAGGAATGAGTTTGAAGTTTGCTGTAGTACAAATAGTACTGAACAGATTTGTCAGTGTGATGTTGCTAAAACTTACTTTGTTACCTTTCTGCAGCTGATTTTTTTAAAAGGAATGCCAATGTTAGATTAATCTATTTAAGTGATGACAGGACATCCAGTTAATTTTATTCTCCATGTTATTGCATCTGGGGGTAATAGATTGCAGTGCAGATGGAAGATAATTTTCATTTCTGACAAATGAGGCACACTAAAAATCCATTAAAATTTCTCTTAATTTACTTTATTATGGAAAAATCCACAAGGTTTGGGGAGAAGTAATCCAAAATGCAATTAATGGAGTGTTCTGAGAAGTCACTCAAAAGCGTCTCTCTGAATTACTGTTTGCTTTATAATCAGTGTATTCATTTGGGTGTTAATAAAATTCTGTTACAGTCTGTAACTGTACTCCACCAAGTATGCAGTGGCACTGGGGCAGAGACTTATACACTGGGTAGAAGTTACTGCATTGTGTATGTAATTTTTATGTGCAAAGTTTTTCCTAGTCAGCACTGGAGATGGAAATGCTTCACACTGAACATACTCTCAGCAGACACAAGTTGTATTTGTAAATGGATCGCCATCTTCTCAAGTGATATTTGCTCTCAAGGACAAACATTTGCCTGAGTACACATTGTTTTCCTAGGAAAATTTTTGCTAGTTGCAGATGTTTGTTAGAAATGCAGTTAGAATAGTCATTGAGCATGTGAATTTGCTCAGCTCTGTAGGAATTATAACAACCTATTTAAATAAAGGATTTGTTTTGTTTTCTAAACACATAGTAGAAAAACCTGTCAGTTCAAGTAAATTTTTCCATCTTTCCTTCAAGAGAACCTTATTTTCCAGGTCTGTGTGATAAATTCCTGTGCTGCTGTTTCCTCTCACTGCATGAGCACAGAGCTGCCTTCGTTATTCTCTGTGTAGAGTTTTACCCCACCCTAGTGGCCAGTTTGGGTCCTTTCCTGTTAGCTCGTTTCCATTTTGTGAAGATTTTGGACAGCACAATTCTTTGAAGTTGCTATTAAAGATAGCTACCGGTGTTGAATTTCCAAAGGCATTGGAGAAGGTAGGTATCCAGGTTTAGAGCTGGGCTTCTTTAAAGCTTTTGAAAATCTTGGCAAGAGTTGTTTGTTGTGAATAATGGTCAGACTCCAGATAATGATGGTTTTTTCGCAGACATGTAAGTAAGTGCCAATTAGTCCTTACTCTTGGTTAAGTGTGGTAAAGGAATTACTATAAATCCCTGTGTCAAACTATTTTAGCATGCAATAATTCATAACTTTCATGCTGTAAATGCCTGATATTTCACTGAAACATTGTAAAACATGGCTTTTTGTTTTATTCTTGCAGAATGAAGGTGAAGATTTCAGCTATGTTATTGCATTTTTTCTTGGAACGGCAGCCTGTTTGTACCAGGTGTGTTTTTCTGTTTGCATAATTCACTAGAGTTTAGAAACATTACCCAGTCATGCATAAGTGTCATCATGTTTTCTTAAATGTCACAGATACTTCAATAGGGTGATTGTAAGAAATATTTTCTGCTCTGTTTTTATTCATTAATCATAAACTATCATGTAGTTGTAGATTGATACAAAGAATTTCTGTTTACCAGCATTTTTTTTCCATTTGGATGATTATGACATTTAATTAAGACAATTATCTCTAAAGTCACAAGCAGTGGAGGCTGTATTACTTTCTTGAAATAATAGTTTCATAGTTCAAGTAGACTTAACCATGTGAATAAAAAGCTTACTGCATCTTTCCTTTGGGTAGATTTGAAGTAAATACAGTAAAACCTATGCACTACACACCAGAATTTTCCTCACTTTGTACTTTAAGGTGCCTCTTCTTCCTTTTCGTAGCTTGTGGTCATTTTTCACTGTTTTCCTTTTCCTGCCTGACGCTTCCCCTTGCTTTTCTTGTCTCTCAATTTTCCATTTCTGCATCTGAATTTGACTTTATAATTTTTAGCAAGGTGTCCACTGGCATCTGTCATTCAGTGACACTGCTGATACATTAACCTCTGTCCATGTCTCTTATGCTCAGTTGCTGTTATTACAATTATTTTGACTTTTAATCATAGACTTGTGGAGTATCAGTTTTTACTTGTTTCTGTGTGCCAGTGTTTAGTATTGTGTCAGACAATAAAATAAGAAAATGCCTTTGTGTCAGTCTTTTGTCCAGGTTATCTGTAATCTTCATTCTCTACAATTTATCTCTAGCAAAATTTTGCAGTGCAGCTTGTGTTCTTCAACACTTGTTGACTTTCCATCAACTTCTGCCTTAAATAATTTAGTTTGGTGTTAATTTTCCATGCCAAGAGTCTGTTCCATATCAGATAAGGTGGAGCTCCTCCATTCTTTTTTTGTGTAAAAAATATACTTCTTCCCTCCTCTGCCAAACTGGAAGCCTTATTCTTTATAAAGCATTCATGTCTGTCCATTGAGACGTGAGGATGTGTATCTTTCCTCTACTGTTTACCTTGATCAGACCTGTCTGAAAGAAAGAATCCATGCAATTTGGAATGTAGCTTTTTATTAATATTCAAAATACATCTGTTGAAACTCTGTTTCCTACCCTCTGGTATCATTCCTGCAATCTGTGATCCGTCAGTTTTCAGAATTGAGGGATGTTGGTTCTCTGGCATGTTCTGATGTTCTTTGGCTACAGATAAGAGCTCAGGACATTAATCCCCTGTGTTGCGTGACAGCCCATTTCACTGTCATTCACCCACCAGGCGTCCATCGTGCTGTGTGGTCTTGTTCAGTCAGTAACAACACAGCAGTGTGTCTCTAGTTCCCAAGAAGTGTTTATAACTCAGGTGTGCAGGAAAAAGAACAGGACTTACATGGAATGTGATGTTTTAGGCTCACTGACATCTACTGTTACTCCATGTTTCTATTCTTTTATAAAAAAGAAAGTAACAACTGTCTCAGTTGTACCAGAAGTGCAAAGCATCAGGAGCTGAGCTTTCAGTCATCTCTTAACATTTATTAAATAAAAATAAAAATATTCTCTGAAGTAGCACAGGGAGCCTTCACCATAAAAGCACGCTAATTGCCATGATAACACTTCCCTTTAGCAATAGAAAAACAACCCTCACGAGTTTCGTAACAGCACTTGTTATAGTAAGCTGTTAAAACTGCAGTGTTTTGGCCTTTTGACTGTTTTTTGGCCTTTTCATCTGTTCTGTAAGGGGCACATTCAGTAGTTCAGAGCTAGACCAATGAAAGACACACTTCAGAATTAATTTTAAACAGTTCCTTAGTAAAATTCACAGTCATGGGACATCATGTTACAGTAGCATTCGTAAACTACTGTAGTATTTGTTTTTTCAAGCCTTTATTAATCATTTTGATGAAACATATCCTGACTCTTATTTTAATCTTGAAAGCAGTCACACTTGTTCATACATTGTCAGTGGAAGTGACAACACTAGGAAATTATCTGAATTCTTATTGCTGAGATACCAATACCAACTAATTGCTCTTTTAGATATGATTTGTAAAGTTGTCAGCACAAGTAGGTTGCATTTACTCTGCTCAAAATGGCAGAGCAGGTTCAGAACACTTCTGTCTAGATTCTGAGACATGCAGATTATTCATCTCTAGTTTTATTTTGCTTTGGAGGAAGGGCATACAAAGCTTACTGATAGTGCCAGTACTCACCTCTCTGACAATATTTAGATATCCAGGCACTACAAGTAACTTTGCTGCTCAGCCACACTTGCAGTGGAAATAAATGCTTTATAACAAAGTGGTAGAGTTCAAATAGAATATAAAGTAACCTCAATAAATTGCATTGTTCAGTTGCCCTTTTTTGAGGAACATGAAAAATGACAAGAAAATTAAGTAGAGTTTTTTTGACTGATAAAACATGGGAAATGCCCAGGAAGAAGAGAAATGACACTTAGATAATCTGATGATGCGTGGTGTTAAATCTGTGACCATGGTTATAAATCCACTGGGAACAGATTTGGAATAGAAAGTAAACATAAATACTGTTGTTATCTACCTTAAAGCTCAGAAAAAACTTCCTTTAGCAGAAGTGACCTGAATCCAGAGGAGAGACAAAGGATTTTTGTTTTCTATTTTGTACCAGTTAAAGGAGTAGTTCAAACAATAGAAGAAATAAAAATAATGCCTGGGTAAAAACTGTGTCCTTTTAGAGATAAAAACTGAGGCAAGAGGCTTGAACAGATTTCCAGTTACAATAGGAAAAAGGCTGGGCAGGGAACTGTGGGCTGTCCTAAAAGACTGTGTTACACCACAGTGTGCAGAACATTCCTTAAAATGTGGTAGAATTACAGTAGTTGTGTTTCTCTCCAAATGTGGTCAGTCCTGCAGCAGCAGAAGCAGGGCAGTGGGTGTGGGCCTCTGCACCTGCCAGGTAACCCTCAGTATCACCCCAGTCAGGACACTGGGAGGTGTCTGGGGGATTGCCTTGTCCTGAGCTCTGGGACCCTGGTATTGTCCCTGTCCTTCCCATTGCTTTCCTGAAGAAGACTCAGTGGATCTTGTTCCTGCTCCACTGCTTGGGTAGAACAACATGTATTTTGACCAGAGATTGCCAGGAACATCCACTTTCTTTTGTCGTGGGCCACTCATTGCAGCCTGTGATTATTGGGAGAGAATTGTTCTCAGGGTTTAATGCAAGCAAAATGTAACCTTGTATTGGTATCAGGTACTCTCTACCCTTGTATGACTGATGAATTGATACCGTTCTTTCAGGTTTGATTCACTTTTCCTTCGTTTGGGCTGCAATTTTTCAGTGACCAGATAGCGTTTCTTCAGTGGAACTTATTTTCCATGAGGTAACCTGATTTCTTTTTTATTTCCTGACAGTGTTACCTGTTTGTGTACCACACAGGCTGGAGGAATGCCAAATCCTTCCTGACTTTTGGGTTGATCTGCCTGTGTAACATGTACCTGTATGAACTGCGCAACCTGTGGCAGCTCTTCTTCCATGTGACTGTGGGAGCTTTTTCTACCTTACAAATCCATCTGCGACAACCCCAGGGAAAGTCCCCTGATTACAATGTCTGACAAGTCCTGGAACATTGAGACCAAGTCTTGTTTCAGTAGTTACTCTCAGGAATGTAAAGCTGTTCTCCAAAAGAAGAAGCTATCTGAATGGGCTTTTTTTTTTTTTTTTTTTTTTAAATAAATCAATGTAAGATGCCTGTGGACATTTTACACTTGGTGGTTGAACCTTCATTTTAAATTATTTTTTTATTTTCTTGAAAAGGACGGACACAAAAGAATATGGGACTAGAAGAGGAAAGTGAAGCATATCCATGCAGTGAAATGTATGTAGAATATGACTGGTGGCATAAAAAAAGCTTCATTCATACATTCATGGAGATAATCTGATGTGGAATTATCTGATGGTGTTACATGCTCACATTATGTGATGATAATGTGGTAACACATTTGTATGTTAATGGAGGAATGTGTAGAGTATGTTCTGCATACCGTGCAAGCTTTTCACTTCCAAGGTCAGTTTTGCCTTTGTGAGGCAGTAGGAAATAGGCAAAATAAGTAATAATAATGCTATTGCATATTAGCAGACTAGATGCGGAATATGTAAGATACTAAATTTTGGAATGTTTTGTTTCACATTGACATATATGTGAATGTTTTCTTAATTAAAATGTGACCTGGAAACTCAGCTTACGGGGATCGGCTTCACCTGTGGCACTCTCTCTTGTGCTGTAAGTTCTTTAATGTGTTTTCATTTATTATTTCCTTTTAATTATTCTTTGAAATTGATTTATATAGATGGGCTCATTTTTTTGTAATTATTCAAAAAATTCTGCCATTTCAGCCAGGATTCTTGCACGCTTCATGTGTTCGGACTCTGGAAGAGTTGAAAGAGAACAGATTGGTGAGCAAATGGAGTGACTTGTACTTGTTGGAATACTGTTCTTCTTTCGATATGTTCTTCCTTATTTTCAGAAATGGATGAATAATTAGCTCAAGCCTGAGATAGACACCTGATGACAGGAAAAGAATAAATCAGTCTGATGAGCTTAAACAAGAAATACAGGGATTGTGTTGATTCTTCTGGCATTATGGGTTGGGTGTTTTTGTGCTGGGATAAAACCTCTGTGGTCTAGTTGAGAGAACCATTGTATATTCTAAAGCTGATGAATCAGACAGCAAACCCCGACCAACCATAGAGTGCCACCATCACTTACACTGGGGTTTTCTTTTTGTATGATAGTTATTTATGGTATTTTATAATGTACAAATAGGTGTAGGTTTTTATCTACAAGTTGTACTCAAGCCTTAATGGCAGGGAGGTTGCAATGCTCTTGTGTTGCTGGATTTGGGAATTGGCAGAGCTTAGCTGTGCTACAAAGTGTTGGCCAAGGAAAATTTTCTTGGGCATTTCATACCAAAATGGTATGTTTTTAAGTAAGTTATTTAGTGTCAGATTTTATGACCAAGAAAAAAGGAATGGGATGTCTTATTTTCTTTTTAAATAGATGGGGTTATTAGTTAGGAAACTTGTGCATAATACAACCAAGAAGAATTAGAGAATAAAACTGCAATGGGAAGTGGTGTGTGTCAGACTGCTGTCTGAGGTGAAGCCCTTGGAGACCCCTTGATGTGCAAGCTGTAAGGTTGGTGCTTTGCAGTTAATTCTCTTCCCTCCCCACTTCGAGTTGGAGAAGGTGTTTATGCATATGAACAGCAAACAGCCTTTGCTTATACCAAGAATTGCTTGTATTAGCATTCAGTGCACCATTCTGAAAAGGTGAAGAGCAGTCCTTTACCATTTAAAATCAGTGATTAAAAATAGAGCTATTATGTTCTAAGTATAAAACCAGGTTTTATTTTGCTTATAGTATCTAGAAGAACCCTTATACCTGTATTTTCACCTCTGTTGATAGGCAGGGAAGCTACTATGAATGCCTGAAGTACTGCTTAGTTTTTAACTCAGGTTGTTGTGCATATATAGGATTTTCTGTTGCATCATTTTTTCAGTTTATATGTTGTCAGAGAATTTTGTTTTCTCTGAGGCACCTTCCCTTCATGCTGTTCCCAAAGATACATTTTTAAGGAATGAAAAAGTCCTTTGTCGTAGCATCTGGAACCATTATTCCATTCCAGTTATGCTGACGTTAAACTAATTGCTGATTAGCAGGTATAATGAACAAATGCAACCGTCAGTGTAACAGAAAACAGTTGGGGTTTTGTTTGCTTGTTTTTATAGCACTGATAAAAATCCCATTTCACAATAAAAAGTTAATGAGCATGACTGTTCTTCATTATGAGGTATTACTAGGTGCTAAAAACATGGCTTCTTAGCATGTTTGAGTTTGACTGTAATATTAGAACTTGCTGACATTTGGTGTGAGATGAGAACCAAGATAAAACAGGCCAGGTTGGAGGTGAAAAATTATTGAAAATTTCCAGGATTTCCTTTTTGCTTGTACAAACTCAACACTCGGATCAGGGGCTTCCTTGCTGGTTTTACCAGGTGATTGAGTTACCAGACTTGGGAAGGTGAACTCAGGAATGTTGATTACTCTTGTGAGCAATGGGCTTTACTTTAGTGTGAGTTGCAGAAGGCCATTCTTGTTTGCTTGATTGTTCCGTGGGATTTAGCAGAAGTAGAGCCCTTTTCGTGCTGTATTTATAAAGGAAGACCTCCTGAAGGTTGGAATGGGTTCATCCAAGACCCACAATAGAGTGTTTATCTTTGAATAAGGTGTTGCTGTTTGTATTTGCTTTCAGGAAGGAATGACCAAAGGCTTGACTGACTTACACAAGGTCTGTTAATGCCGTTCCCAGTAGATGGCAATAGTTATTTGCATCTGAAATTGTGTGTGAAAAGATCTCTGGGGCCAGCTGCTTACAGTGAAGCTTGCTTGAGCTGGTGTCGTGTGGAGCTTTTTATTGGAACACCGCTGCTGTGCTGCCCCAGCCGCCCCTCCGAGCGTGTCAGCGCTGGGCTCTCCTGCCGCGGTAACTCCCAGCTGGCACGGCCACCCCTTTCCCGGCGGGAGCCTCGGGACACGGCTGGCCCCAGCAGTGCAGCCCCCTCACCTGCAGGGCACGCGGGGACTGAGAGGTGCTCAGGGACAGAAATTGAAATATATAACTCTGCTTTTTACCTGCCTCCCAAATGGCAGGAAAATGTTGCTGCTCCTGCCCCCCATCCTGCCTGAAATTCAATTTTCTCAGTTCCCACACCCCCAGAGCCTACTTGCTCCTTCAGTTGAAAGGCCATGGACAGAGGAGGTCAAGAACATGGGAACTTGAATTTTTTCAGCCAAAAACAGCTGAGCTGGCCTTTCTCGAGCAGCATCCCAAGCTTGCTTGCTCTTGACAACTCCTGAACTTCAATCAGGAAGTGATGGTGCCCTGAGGAGCAGTTGAGAAGCTTTACAGAATGAAAATATTTGCCTCTGGGCATACTTCTTGGCCGCGTATTGGTGTCTGTGGATGCTGTATAACATATAAACAGCCAGACTGGAGATATTTGCATTGCAGGACGCACATATAAGAAATCCACTGTGTCCCAAATGGATCATTTTATTAAGTGCAGGCAGATACTTGATGTAGCCATATCTGTGTTGGGGAGAAGTGGCTAAACACCTTGAAATTCATCAAAATGCTTTCTGGGTGGGAAAAAGATCATTTGGGGAAAACTATTCAGCCAGTCTGTGTACAGTAATTGAAATGAGAGGGCACAACATTGGAGACTCCTGCCTTCTCTCCCCTGGGGAATGCCCTTCTCCGGATAGTTAAAAAAATTTGCTTACATCAGGCAATGTCCTAAACTGCTGTTTGTATGATTATTTAGGAGAGCATAGAAAGTATTAAATAGTTCTCCACCCATTTTCATAAAGACTGATACCTTAAATACTTCATGGCTTTTTGTTCCTGCAGCTGTGTTGTCAGTACACTTATAAAATCCCTCCTAACCTATAACAGATTGTAGAGCATTTGGTTTTTAGCTGCCTATGTAATGTAATGTATTCTCAACTAAAAGAAGTCATCTGAAAGCTGCAAGGTTTTGTTTCTCAGCTCTACCTCAGGCTCCTGTTAATTGGTACAGTCACGTGTAGCATTTACTTTTACCTGTAAAGACTGAAAATGTTCCACTGGCAGCAGTGCTGCCTCCTTCCAGTGTCCTTGAGAGGACAAGTACCAAGGTTGCTGGGACATTCTTTGGCAGAGGTGATGTGCTTTTTAAAATACAAACTTTTTTTTTCAATAGGACACACACACAGACAAATTTAAGCTATTCACTTATGCCAGTATATTTTGTCAGCTGCCCTGAGACTGATTCCAAGGGCAGTGGGAGCACAAGAAGGACTCAGGGGATGTTTGCTGTGGATTCAAGCCCTTGGGGCTCCATAATGGGCCAGTGCAAAGAACCAGGGCATCCATCAGTGCCAGACAAGACCTGGATGTTCCTGTTTGCAGATCCATCATCTCCTACACAAGTCTCATCCCACCAGCCAGATGCAGCTAAAATAAAACAGAGACGCTTTACCAGTGAAACAGTGTTTAATATAGTTAAATTACTTAAATAGATTTCAATTTCCATGGGAAATCATAACTGTATCCATTTTTGCAAGATCCAGAGTAAAGAGTGTGTGAATACCCCTTGAAATGATCATGACGCACTGTCAACAATCACAGCTAGAGATACTGGGGACTTGAAATTTCATTGACAACACAACTTCGTAAGATGAATCAAAAGCTAAGAAGACTGCAGACTTTTGGAAAGCAGAAAGCAAACCTAAAACCAAGTGTATGGCATGAAGGTAATGAAACTCAGTGCGGGACAAAGGGGATGGGAGGTGGAGGAGGGGAGAAAGGCGTTAACAGCGTGATGCAACTTAAGTACTTTGCAAACCAGGAAAGATGTAAAGGAGCAAAAGTATAGTACAAGGGCAGACTTGGCAGTTTTACAGAAGTCAATATACTATACTTTTCAGAGATGTTTCCTAGTGGAAGGGAGAAGGAAAGGGGCAATGCCATTTAAGCTCATGTTTAAATGGCTTAATGTTCAGGTCATGCTTAGCAATAGAGCAAATTAATTAAGACAGGTCCATGGATTTTCACTTATTCTCATTGTTCAGTAGGAAAAAGAAATCGCCACCACCATAGTGCAATCATTATGCTGTGAGTACTACAATAATTCTGCCCTGAGAAGAGTGGAAAACAAGTTTATTAAATGTCAAAAGATTGGAGTAATTTTTAGTGCTAGCCAAATTCAATATCAAAACTTTCCCCTCATAGAATATAAAAAATATAGCTTTTTAAAATTTTCTTTTTTTAATAAAATATCAAGGGATTTTTTCTTTAATAGTTAGAAAAGGTACATAAATGATAACAGTGAACTATTCAGAACCACCCCACTAGTGATAAAGATGCCCAGCACAGTATCAATGGCACTATTTTAAGGTCGACCACCTCATATCCACACTTGCCATCATAATCTTTTTTGAAGATCACCTAATTCCTGAAAATTGAAAATCTGTGAATCAGTTTCAATAAGTGTTTACTACAGGAAAGTCAACTTGATGCTGCAGCACATAGTTCCTTGTAATGTCACATGGCAGTTACAATGTCAGACAACTCTCAGATCAGCAGGATTCTATTAAGACCATCTATGAAAAATTATTCTTTTAAAAAGAAAAGTTCAAATGAGCTTTTTTCCCTTTTCTCATAAGAGCTCCAGTTAAGAGAAGGTTTGGTTAGAGCTCTTTTTGACGTTTGATACTGTCTCAGTAGCTAAAACTGAAAGGTCCCATTTCCATTGGGAAGCCGCCACCCTCCGCTGGATGCTGCATGGAACAATCCTGTGACTGCTGCAGATTTTTCCTCTTCTTTGGGGTTGTAGATTTTTCTGGATTTTCATTTTAAAATGCATCTGATTCAGCCTGGAAACTCACCTGTTTGTTGTTGGTTGATTGTATAGTGATAATCTGAAAACTGCCAAGTCTGTGTTCAGAGTATTATGCAGAAAAAATTACACAAAAGTCTACAAGTTATATACACCTCCCCCCACACCTCGGTGTGGACAGCCTGCCTTCTAATTTATATATAATTTACAAAATATAGAATTTGGTATATCTGTTAGATCTCCATGTTTTCAATATTACAAAATAAAAAATACAAAAAAACCCACAACAAATTTCAGGGGAGCTCCCCCCACAAAGTGTCTCTTGTTTACATCTAGTCTTTCCCATGTAAACTGATAGATACCAAAGAAGAGAACAGACGACTTTTTAATAAATATGGTTGTAGAGCCATCTTCCTTTATCCTGATTTTCCCCTCCATCAGGTGTGCCAGCCCCACTCAGAAGAGCAGTCATTTAGCCATGGAGAAGAAGGGAAAAGAGGAGGCCAAGGCTATAATGTCTTTTCACACTAAAACATTACCAATGCCCTTCTAAAAGGCCTTTTTGTGTGCTGCAACAGTGGGTGTCAGTTTTGAAAGCCCATTCAAAACAGCTAATAAAAGCACAGTGGTACACTTCAAATAGCTGGCAGTATGGGATGGAAACATTATGGGAGTGCAAATCCATTCCAAAATAATGCTTTGTAGTGAATCATACATTCCTTCAACCAAGTAAATGTTGTGTTGTGTCAATAAATACTTAAATAGCTTCTTATGCCATCCTGTGGTAGCAGCCTTTTTAAAAATGCCAAATTCATGTCTTATCTGTGAACTCTGTAGTGCACATCTTTGGTCAACTTAACACTCAGCCAGGAACAAATCCAAGGTGGTTTCTTTCTCTTGCCTTTCCTGATGGGTGGCCTAAGAATTTGCTGATACCAGCTCTAGAGTCACAGGGTGAAATTTCAACAGCTCCACATGTTTCACTGCCAGAAAATGATTCTTCTCTGATTCACAATCCTGGGTAATGCAAAATCCATTTTTCTGTGGCACTGCAGTCGGTGCTAACTAATGGGAGGCCCTTCATTTAGAAAGTAGGTGGTCATTTCTCCTTTGCCTTTGACCTTTATGACCCCTCGATACTCCAGCTGGTAGTTGTTGGCTGCTAAAACCTGGTACATGTCCGTGGTTACCTGCAGAATAAATGAGAGTAAACAGATGCTTGCCATGTCTTCCACACAATCTTTCCATCTGCTTTTGGAGTAATCCGTGGACAAAATTAAAGTACGATCAACTGTTTTGTTTCTAAGTCAATCAACGTTTGCACATCCATCACTAACTGAAAGGTTGGCACAAGTTGTTGAACAAACACAACCATTAGAACCTCAGAAAGCACAGATGTCACACGCAGTTCACAACTGCGGAAACTGCATTTTTCAAGGAGGTCACTGGATAAAATGTAACAAATTAGTCACATTTTTAAAAACACACCAGTCAGTTCAGTCTACTCAGATGCATTCATTACATCACTGGAGTGGCATTAGGAAAATAGGTCAAACTTAGTAAAAAATCATCAAAAAATACCTAGACGTTACGCAGTGGATTTACAACTTAGGAGTCAGGGGTTTTTTTATGAAGGAGAAGGTGGGCAATGGGAGAGAACTGATTGAATGGAATATTCTAGCCAGCACGCAAATTATCTCTGCAGATGCCAGTCAAAAATAATCACTTCTGCTGCAGAACAACAGAAGTTTAAAGACCGGATTTCCTGAGATTTTTATTTATTGCAATGTATTTTCTTACCCTTTTTCAGGTGGCTTTACAGACCATCTTATAGGGAAGCTTAAAGAGTGATGCATAAATATTGATCCAGTTAACTGACAGGCAAGGGAACAGCATGCCTGCCCCTCCTGGGCTTTACATCAGCTGCTCTATTTTTATAGCCCTTCAGTATTTTCCCAAGGAATGACATTCTGCTACTGTGGACATTGGCTCAGCAAAAGCAGGACAGTGGAATTGAATCACTGGAAAGGTCATATCTGAAGGCCAAGGAGATGTGTGATTATCAGACAGATCCCATTAACCCTTAAACAATCCTCTTTCTCTGTTGCGTATCCCCATCCTGCTGATGCCTGGACCCTTGCTGGCTTCACACCACACCTGGCACAGTGAGCAGCAAAGCAAATTACAGAAATACATATCTGAATCGGGCCCTTGGAAAATGAAACAACCACCACACACAGCTAAGCAGCACATGTGAGCAGGGATCAGACAGAACTGTGCTCAGTGACAGTGAGGAAGGGGAAGGAAGATCAGCTCAGCACTTCCACCCACAATTAAAGTGCACATTTTTAAACAAATGTTTATTTAGTTAAGTTTTCCAGGAAATGTCTTACCTGAATCCTGTCAGGCACTCCTGTGCTGTCCATTCTGCTAGCTACATTCACTGTGTTGCCCCAGATGTCATACTGGGGTTTGCGGGCTCCTATCACTCCTGCTACGACAGGACCAATATTGAGGCCTGGAAGGAGAGGAGAAATCTGCTCAGCCCCATTTGCTTGAGGCAGGTTATTTTTCAGACAATAAAAACCCATCCTGAGGCTCATTGGTTCTAGCTGTGCTTTACCCTGACATGTAAAGCTACAGCCAAATCGTGAGGAGAGAAATGTTAAAATAGAATTCAGCTTCTTTGATCTATTATGCCCAACTGACTGGCAGCTCGAGCTGGATCTGCTCATCCAGAGTCACTTTCCAGTGCCAGATAATGGGATAAAGTTTGTTTGCCACATGGCTAACAAGCAAACTGCTCACTTGAAGTCAGCACATACCTTCATCACTTGAAGGTGCAGCAGCCCAGTACCTTCCAGAACAAACACCATACTTGACATCCACCCACTTCTTTTTCTGTGCTTTTTATTGCCTGACTTGAAAGACAGTTTAATGTTCAAGAATGGCAGAGCTGGAAGTACAGGGGCCAAGCTGAACCGCCATGTAAGACCATGCTGTGGTAGGAGCTACGTTGCTCCTAATTTCCTGGGGAGCTTCAGAAATGCTGCTATACCCTAAAAAATGACTGTGATGTTTCATAGAGGCCGAAGTGGTCACCAGGCACCAGACAGTCAACATCACTGTACAGCTAATGTAACATCTATGGTTTTTACTCTCCATAAAATCCCCACCTCAGAATGACCACTACCTACATGGAATCCTGTAAGCACAAGAACATTACCTATCTTCATCTGGAAGTTGTTGAATGAATGTTCATTAATGTATTTCATTTGGTCCATTAACCTCATGGCAAAATCTGCCAGAGCTTTGATGTGTGTCTTCCCTTCCTTGTCATAGGTGGAGTCGTTGAGGCCTGAGGCAGCCATGTAGGTGCTGCCAATGGTCTTGATCTTCTCCAGCTGCCGGAATTGATCTTCACTTATTATCTGTGTCACAAGAGCAAAAGAAGCAAATGAACCTTGACAAACAGACAGATGCTGGTAATGTCCATGCCACATATCCCACCTTGCTGCAAGCATTGCAAAGTAGTGGACAGAGCCAGGAAGATACAAGAAGAAAGGGGATCAGATATTCAAAGGGGTGAGAAGGGAATAGAAGGGATTTCAGTGTGGAAAAAAAAGAAAACTGAAGACTCCTAGAGTAAGGAGAAATGAACCATGGATTTGATAAACCACTTTCCTTCAGGAGTGCAGCAAAGCCCAACTAAACTCACAGATTCAGTACACTCTGTTCACCCAGATATTCTGTGACTTACTTCATCAAAATCAGCAATGATCTCATTGAGCAGTCTCAGACACTCCACCCCTTCATTGTTGGCTTCCAGCTCCACGTAGAACTCGGAGAAGTTGCTTATGGAGGCGAACATGACAGCCACACACTCGCAGGACTGATAGTACAGTTCATCATTGCGCCGCTCCTGAGCCAAGAAGTGGGCTGCCACATCCTTCGGCAGAATGTTGTGGAGGAGGCGTCGGTTGTAGGCCTGCAGCTCCTCCATTTCCTCCTTCTCTTCAGTGGCCTAGTTTAGAGGGGAGACACAGTGATGCACTCACTTTTTGTAGCTGCTTTGGGGAGGGGGAAAAAAAGCTGAAAATTAACTTGCAGTGAGAGCAGAAATAGAACAGTAAAAACTGCAAAGGAGAGCAGAAACAGAGAGTTGCAGAAACTTGTGTTTTGCAGTGGAAAATGTTCCATCTCTTCGTGTGCATACATGTATGGAAAAGCAGGCAGAGAATAACGCCAGAATCCAGCATTGTATTTCTGAGCCCTGAACTGGGTAACCACTCAGCTCACCCCTTCCATTGTTTTACCATTTATAAATGAGGATTACAATGTTTATCTGCTTCCCAAGGAGCTTTAATTAATTGTTGCTTGCTCAGTTCCTTGTACTCAAACCACAAAAACTATAATTAGAATGATGTCCTGCCACCCAGAAGGTAGAAAATCTAAACAAAACCCGCAGTCTTGTGGCCCCCCAGCCATGAGTGCTGGCCTGAGTCCAGGCCTGTCCTGCTTGCTTGGGAATGACATACAGTGCCCCACCATCACCTATGGGCACAAGGAGTGAAAGCACCAACACTGAACCCAGGGACGGGAGCACAGTGTAGCATTATCCACAGTGTGTTGGTTACCCAGTACTGCTGCCTGGGGGCTAATGAAGGCTGGACATTGAGCCAGTTCCCACTGCTTAAGAGGAAAGTGAATGAAAATGCTAATGTGAATCTTTCACACCCTTGAACTCAGCAAACGCTGGGAAACAATTCAGCAGTGAATATGAGCTTCCTATATTTATAAATTGTGTTATATTACATGTTCCTGCAGCAGTAACAGCTCAGTTGCCCAAATTCATTAATCTAAATCTTCAGATCTAAAACCCTTTACCATGGGGACCATCCTAAGTGCATCTACAAGGAAAAAAGGGATTGAAGAAAATAACTGGGATGAGAAGCACCGAGTATGCAAAGTACCAGAGAAGAGCACAGTATTATTACCATGCCCAGTTATAAGCCAGATTCAGATTAAATTCAAAGGCACTTTATCACACTCCTCAACTCAACAGTGAAGAGCTCAGTCATTTTATATTAACACCAAAGACCACATGTGATCCCCCCACACAGCCAACACCCACTAACCTGAAGTTTCCAGAGGAAATCAAGCCTTGCAGTGGATTCCACTTGCTGGGCATGCAAGTACAGTGCCAGGACAAAGACAGTAATGATGACAGGGGTCACAATCTTCAGCGCGACTCGTGTCGTCACTGGGAGGCTGCAGCCAAGGAAAGAGCAGAACTTGCCTGTTACTGGGAGAATACGGCCTCGCCACGCCCCACATTTCCTACTTTAAGGCTAACCAGCCTCTCAGGAAAAGGCTTTCTTTTTTTCTTTTCCCTCAGTGCCTGTGTTGGTAAAGGGAGGGACAATACTTGCAAAATGCTGGAGACTCTATCTCACGGGTGCCAGTTTCTAAAGGAGGACTTGGAAATTGGAAATGTAATCCGACTTCCTAGAAAGGGCTGTCATCAATATAAAGGCCACTCCAGAGAATGGCCACACATGCTCAGGGTGACAACACCGAAATGCTGACAGCCCCTCCGACTGTGTTCACCTTGTCTTCTGCACTGGCTCTGTCAGGCTCCCAAGTCTGGAACTGTTTTAACTCAGTCTAGTCACTTCTTAATGGGCTTTGTTGTGTAAGTGCTCCATAAGCTGAAAAGAGCACTAAGGCACATTCACACCTCCTCTGACAAGCAGGCAAATAAAAACTGTTAAATATGTTACGGAGCTATACACTAGGAAAATATTTTGATAAAACATTTAAATTGTATTACAAGTAAGCCCTGAGATGCTCAATAAAGCAAGCTGACATAAGTCCCACAGAAAACAGGATGCTCTGAGAGCAGCTATACATACAAAAGGGCAAACCTCAGTCCACTCAGGGCATCTGCACTGTGTTGTACCAGCTCATAGCAATGCACAAACACCAGACACCAATGGTGAGTCAATGTACTGATACTGCACCTTGTGAACAGAAAATACCTGCCAACTAAAACCCATAAAATATTTCATGCCAAAGTGACTCACCATGAGGATGTATCATTTGCAGACACGCTGAAAAAAAAAAACGAAACACAAGGTTAGTGGAGTGTCTGGCTCCGTGCAGCTCTTGCCCTTCTGCAAATCATTGCACAGCATCTCTGCAGTGTGGCACCTCTAACACTGTGTGGGGCTACAGCTCTTTTGAAGCAGAAAACTATTTAAAGATGGGAGGGGGAAGAAAAAACAGGCTTCTGAGCTACATTCAAAACTCCAGAGTGATCGCGTGACATGGTTAATGTGGGTAAAATATCTAAAAAGCATTAAGAGTGAGAAAATAATTTGGGATTTTAATGTCACTGTGGGAAGCTTGGCAAACGCCTGTGCATCCATCACTGCTTTGTTAGGTCAGACTACAAAATTTGACCTAAGGAAGAAAGCTTTGGGCTAATGTCTTGTTAGGGATAGCTCCTTTCTTCTTTCATTATGGCATGGAGATGTGTTTAATTCCTTTAACTCTAATCCTGCTCCGTTCTTCTGCACATTCCTCCACGCCAGCTTGTGCCCAGCTCCGGGTACCACACACAAGGGCACTGAAGAAAACCCTTTAGCAAATTCCTATTACTATTGACACTTCTGCAAAATACCCACGTGCATCAGAGCTGCTGGGAGAGATGGGGGTGTGCTTTTTGACACTGAAAGCACGGAGCTTTCTGATAGCTGGCAGCTGTCTGAGCTCCGGATTGATTGATTGCTTAATGCTGCTGGCTTTGTTCTTGAGTGTGGGTGGAGTATAAGGTGGCTGAGAACCATGCACAAGCATCTTTTAAAACCCTAGTTAAATGGAAGGAAGGAGATCAGTGTTTAAATTACTGTAGTGTCATTGATGCAATTAGAACTTTGCAGGCTACAAACGTGATATTAGCCTGAGAATGTCACGGCTCTCTAGAGAGCCACAGTTTTATGGGGTTGGAGGGAACCTTGCTACACAATCAGACATCTAAATGATCAAAATCAAAATAGCTAAGGGAACCTAACTGGGCATAACACCAAAAAACAAAAGCATACTGACTCTCTAACCTTGTTTGTTCCAAGACATTTTCTGCAGTTCTGAGCATGGTATTTCTTCCGACATGGATTTTGCAACCCACTGTTGTCTTGCACACAAACTATTGCATGGCTCTTGGCCAGTTCCAGCACTGAACATGTGTGCTTGGACACAGACACGGTTTGGAAAGCCTGGGGACTCCCGCATTAAACGCTGGATCTAACTGGAGACACTTCCCACATGCAGCATGATTCCCCTGCTTCCCTAAATCACTACCTGGCCAAGGATGACTGACTGCCCTCCCTTATCACTCTCTCTTATGACGGGAGCATGGCAGACCTGACCCTTAGTACTGAGGCTGCAGCTCACTGTGGGTATTACTCTTGCTCCAAAGTCTTCACCAGAGACTATGAAGTGCAGCAAACCCAGTATTTACAATAACTCTCTGGATAAGTGAAGACGCCCAGTGCAAGCAGTACAGGTGTTACATGGGTAGGTTGTTCCCCCCTGGAACAGACATTTCCAGTAGCAGATGGTTCTTTAATTACTGGAAGGGAACACAGAGAGAAGCTTGCTAACTACACTCCTGCTCAAGTGAAGTGCACATTTTTAGCAGGAAAGGCAGTTCATTTTGGAGAGAGCTCCCATAGGACCAGCGCATCTCACTTTTCCCAGCCCTGGTGGCAAGGACAGACAGCTGGAACAGAAATGATGGGTTTGATGAACAAATCACAGGGCAAAGGTCTTTGGGCTTCTCTGTGCAGGAACTCAGTTTACAAGATCACATTGGCCCATCACATCTTTAAAACAATGCATTAGTTTTATCTTCTGCACAAGAAAAAGGTAATACAATAGCCCTGTGCATCCAGTTACACTCCATGTGTCACACGCTGGTGTGGCAGCAGTCAAGTCTAGCAACTCCCAAAGTGCTGTAATCAGCCTTTCAGCTGCTTGCATGCTGGGTTGGTTTGTACACAGAAGTGTGAAGTGACATCTGCATCACTTCTAATTAGTCAGAGTACCATAGTGGCTGCAGAGCAGACACTAATTATGTAGCTACAATGGGCAACTAATTAAAGTAGTATGAGGTCATGGTAGCTTTTCTGGTTTTTTAGTATCAGCTGGACAATAATGTCTATCTCTGAATTCTGTACTACATGCTGAGCCCCTGTTTCCCACAACACACAAATGGCCTTCCAAACACTGGGGCAATAAATAACCATCCACAGAGTTCTTTGGACAACATTAATTGTCCTGGTTTCCACTGGAATAGAGTTAAATTTCCTCCTAGCTGGTGTACTGCTGTGTTTTGGATTAAGTATGAGAATGATGTTGATAACACACTGATGTATTAGTTGTTGCTAAGTAGTGTTTATACTAAGTCAAGGACTTTTCAGCTCCTTGACAACCCCAGGGAGCAGGCTGGAGGGACACAACATGTTGGGAGGGGACACAGCCAGGACAGCTGACCCCAATTGGCCAAAGGAATATTCCATACCACATGGCATCCTGCTCAGTATGGGAACTGGGGGGAAATCTGGCCTGGGGCTGCTGCTCAGGAACTGGCTGAGCATTGGTTGGCAAGTGGTGAGCAATTGTATTGTGCATCACTTGTTTTGTCTATTCTAATTAAATTATTATTATTACTATTTTCTCTCTTTCCTGTCCCATTAAACTGTCTTTATCTCAACCCAGGAGTTTTCTCACTTTTCCCCTTCCAACTCTCTCCTCCAGCCCAGCACAGGGCAGTGAGCGAGTGGCTGTGTGGGGCTGAGCTGCAGCTGAGGCCGCACCACCACATAAATCCCATTTAGTGAGAGATAATACAGCATCATAGAAAGCTATTTCTGGGAAAACATGCTAACCTTCTCCACTTTATTACTGACATTCTGATTGTGAAGTGATGTAAATTATACTTCCAAGTGCTGTAATTTCGCTTAGTGCTTGACTTACAAGAATGAAATTATGTTTGAGATATAAAATGCTTTTATTTCACTAATTGTGTTAGAAAATGCTAAACAGCTTCTGCTGATGGAACACCTAACATCTGAAAAAAAAGGAAGAAAAGCTCATTCTCCCTATACCTCCCCACAGAAAGCTCCATGGGGTTTCCTACCTAATTTCACTCACTTGAGTTAACAAAATAATGTAAGTGATTACTGCCAATGGCAGCAAAAGCTACACTTCCATTAACCGGCAATGCCAGCAAAAGCTGTATATCCATTAATTATTACTGGGCACACAGGAATGCTGAAATCATGGAATAGTCATGTGAAGGAGTAGCCAGATGCATCTGGCTTGAAGGGTTGATGGTTAATGATGGCTATAAGGGCTGATGGTTAAAGACCATCCAGAAATCTGAGCAACTACAGAAGCTATTTCATAACACACAAGGTAGCAGTGGGAAGGGCCATTGGAATCTTCTCAATGACTCTCCTGTCCCAGGCAGAAGCAACCACAGCTATCAGCCTTGACAAATAGTTCACCTAAATTGGCATAATTTCATTCACTCACATTTAAGTACAATTGTTGCCTACAAGGGGAAATCATCAAAACAAGGAGTTAAACACAAAAATGCAATTTGCAGGGAGAAACAAAACTTGTGGAGGAGGACAGGCTTGTGGATGTGCCAAACTTCCCTCCCTGGTGTGGGAACCTCCAGGAGATAGGGAACCACCACAGCAGTGGAAAGAGGCGGCCACCGGATTAATGTGTGATCTGATGACAAACCAGCTTTTGGAAGTTAAAGGGCAACTGTCCACTCCCACTGAGCCCAGACCCTTCTGCTGGGAATTATGCTGAGCCCAGCTGAGATATTGGCTTTTCAAACAAGGACATGTGTCCAGCAGCAACTGGCAGGAGATCGCTGGCCAAACATCAAGCACGACCATTCCACCACCCCAAGCTGGGTTTGATATATTGTGGTGGTTCACATCACATCCCTGAGCGAGCCCAAGTTTGCTGGAGGACTTTTTTTTTTTCTTATTTGAGAAATGACATTTCTATATTGGGAGTGTAATACCAGAATTAAGAATGACTAACTACAGCTCCCCATTTCTGGAAAAAAGGAAATACAGATCCACTCTGATTCCAGTTATATTCTGTTATTAATAGATAGTTCATTAGTCAAGTCCCACATTAAAAAGATCTTAAAGGGAACTGTATTTTCCTACTCTTCAGAGGCAGAGAGCAGCACTGGCAAAGCTTTAGTTTCCAGCCATGCCTTCTCTGGTATCCTGCACTTCCCTTGCTTATACCACAGACTTGGCACTCTCATCCACCTAATGCCACACTGAAATCACTGTGTGAAAGAAATCAGGCAAAGATTTAAAATTAAAGGCACTTACTAGGTGTTAGCTGTAACCAGGAGATCTGCATTGTCAAAAAGGTTGACCCCTGGCACTTCCACAATGAGGACATATATAAATTCAATGATCAACATAAGGATCAATTTTCCAATACAGCTGATCTGAAGGAACACAGAGCAGGCCAAGAGACTCAATAAGACACTGTAGGTAAAGTACTGTATAAAGACAAAAATGGGAAAAAATACAGAAGAGAGATGAGTGTCAGCTGGATAAATCAAAACTGAAAACAAAGGAAACTAAACAGAGGCACAGAAAGGGATTGGTAGTTAGGTAGTTGAGCTGACCAAACATAAACGTGGGGATACCTGTGGAATTCTCCCACGTTACAACAGTTAAAACTGAATAGATGAAGAGGAAAACTGGCATTTTTCTTCAGGCATTATGTGCTTTACACTCAAGAGGCACAGGGCTCACAGCTGGACACCCAAGGTTGTGACGTAGCTTTTCCCTGGACACAGTTACTAAATTAGCAGAAAGAATCACCCAGTTATGCTGGATTAAGTTGTGCTTTAAGGCCAAATTCTAGACTCAAATTTGCATATCTGTACAACACATAGGACCCAAGGGTATTGGCAATTCACACTCCTGGACAGATGCCCACTTGAGGCCAGTGGGAAAGCACTGTCCCTGCTGATGTGACACACAGGCTCCATCGGCAAGGTACAGGCTGGACAGATGTCCCCATGCCCACCCCGTGATAACCCCATGATAATTTGTCCTGCCAGCAGCTGCAGACGTGCACATGTGTGCCAGTGGAGCAGCTCTGCCACAGCTGGGTGGTGGGGCAGCAGCTCCTGCCAGGCTGGGAGCTGAGTGTTCAGCATGCCAGTGCTTCCCAGTGTGACTGCATAATGCAGGTGCCATTTATGGCTCCTGGGAAAGATAGCAGGGATGCAAAATGAAGAGAGGCATGTTAGCCAGCTCACCACCTTCCTGCTATCAAATCTGTGAAGATTTAAGCTTCCACTCTGTCTGGAGAGGCCTATTTCTGGCAAAAACCCCATATCATGTGCCTGAGGCAATCCATCCTTTCAGTTAAAAGCAAGCCCTAGTTGAAGTAGAAATATGCTTATGTTCTGAGTTCATTTATTAATAGTCATCACTGATATATTAAATTAGAGAAAATAACTTGTACAGCTTGTGCTTGACTCCTCAGTCTTGACTGAGGGGTAGGATTCCACTGTCTCCTGTGTGGACACTGGGAAAAACAGGCAACCCCTGTAGCAGATCCAACATGTACCTTGCAGAGTGCAGGAGAGGGACACCTCACTTCTTAGCCCCCTGAACAGCAGGACCCGGCTCAAGGCTGCCAGAGCAACCTCAGTATGCAAAATGGTTATTCCTCACCGCTTAAAATTCCTCTCTGTCCTAGACCAGCACTCCACACAAATTCATGGTGGGCACAGGCTGTTTCTAGTTCTCCAAAGTGCCAGATTCTGCTCCTGGATCTTTCTGTGGACTCACTAAAGCCTCTGCAAGGTTGAAAGTCACAGTAATGGTGGTCTCAGAAACCTCACTGAATCACATAGGGACCATATTCCTGTTAAGTTAAATGGAAATACATTCAGTAGGATAACAGGACTTTCAGTAGCACCTTGGAAATCTGGATGGTAACAGATCCACCATAAATCTGTCAGGCCCCCATAAACCCAGATGACCTTGACATAATTTCCACCTCCATTCTAGACAGAGTTGTTTTTCCTTTTCCATTTCTAGTGAACAACACATGTAACAGCAGTGACCTAAAAACTCAGAGAAAGGTCTTGAATCGCTATGCAAAAAGATTAATTTTTTTCCTTTGTAAATTATTCTACCAGCGTGTAAAACATATTTGGGCTGGTTTTTTGTGGGTTGTTTTGTGTTGGTTTTTTTAGGTTTTTGTTTTTTTCTAAACAAGGTGTCCTGAAGACACGGGAATTGCATTGCAAATCAAAGCAGACCACTGTCTGGGTTGCTGACCTGTCTGAGGCCAGAACCTACCATACCTTGGGAAGGAATATATAAGTTAAGTTTTTCATCAGGATATAAAACAATGGAGGGCCTGTGTCACATCTATGACTAGACATTGATTTTCAGAGAACTGATTTTCAGGTAAAACTGAGCACCCACAAAGTTCTTGGAAATGACTTGCAGTTCTGCATGCCATTAAGGACCTCAAGGAGGACATTTCTCCTGCTACAGGCAAGATCCCACTATTATAAAAGCCTACTAATTATTCAGCCCTGAAGGAACTTAAACATTAATGTTGATTCACGATAATAACTTCAGATACCTAAGTCTGAGTGTAGTAGCCTGTGTCAGTCCTGTAATGTCAGTCAGGAACAACGTTGCTTTCCTCAGAATCACTGAAATTTATCACACAGGTTTTATAGCCTTTTTCCAGACTGACCTCTGAAACCCATATTTTTCAAGCAATACCTCTGGAAAGTTGCAGTTGGGCAAAGGACTGTCACAGAATCCCTGCAAGGTGCCCAGGCTGTAGTTAGAAGTCAGGTTGCTGATAAGGCATATGTCCACCCGGTCAGGAGTGATGTTGTATTCAGCAGCCATGCAGCTGGCAAGATCCACAGTGCTGCACATGAACTGGAAAACAAAGATAGTGTTAAGCTCCAGAGCACAGACAAAGAGAAGAAAATGAAATAGTTTATATCAGTTAAAACCTGCTTGGAAACGGCTGCAGCAATGTGCAAAATATGCAACATGAAATCATCAGCTTATGTTTTACTGCATGTGCAATGGCTGTGTCTTTTCTCTCCCAAAATATTAATTAACAAAATCCAGACCCCAGAGGACAGCCCATCTCTCTCTGAACCTGAGCTCAGCAGTGGTGTTTGGATGCACAGCCAGGCCACCTTGGTCCCAAAAGGGCAACTCAAAGCAGAGTCACCGTGCCCATGAGCTGATCCCTGCACTCAGAGCAGGAGGCAGCACTGTGCAGGGGCTGCCACAAACCCCAAGGAACACTTACGTCCCACTCAGTATGGTGGGAGTTCAATAACACACCAGCTTCGTGCCAGCCCTTCCCGCAGGGATATGCTTCAGGCTGGCTCCTGTACTTGGAGCAGAACCATTTAAAGAATCACAAAAGGACCTGGACACAAATCAGTGCCAGGCATATAATGGGCTCTACGGATGGAGCTGTTGGGCTCCCATTTATTTTCTGTGCCCAAAAAGCAAAGGGTACCGACCTCAAATGCTGTCAGTCCTAGGCAGGATCATCTTAAACTCAGTGGTTTTAAGGGTCACAATGCTGCAGAACACCAAGAAGAAATAACGCAGAACCAAATGGATCAAAAGGAAATAATTGACATACCATGTTGACAAAGGCAGACAGAAAAACCAGGATAATGGCAAAGACTCCAACTAAGGTACTATTGGTCCTAGACTGTACAATCTTCTTAGAAAGAGTCTGGAGAGGAACTGGGAAAAGCTGCATGAGAGAAAAAAAAAAAATCAAATAGACACATAAAATCCTTGTTGGTTTTACAGATTACAACCTGCATTTGAGCTGCCCGCATCCTTCAGCACGGGTCTGTGTGGATGCTGCACAGGGGCTGGAGGATGGTGATGGGGGATGGGGGATGGCGGCTCCGGGACAAGGGCGAGCAGAGATGTGACTGCCTCGTGGCAGCAGGCCCAGCTGGCTCTCCAAATCTACTTAGCCCTTCCTAATGGGAGTGATGGCTCCCCAGCCCAGACAGCGTGGCTTGCAGGGCTGTGCTCATCCTGTCGTGAGAAGCAAACCACAAGCCATCTGTAACTGAAATAGCCAGGAGCTTGAGCCTGGAAATTACTGGAGCAAAAATTTAAAAACGCAGAAATGAAAATACACGTCGTGCCGCTTTGATCACCAAGGCGTATCGTAGGGCTCTGTGGTGCCATTTCAGACACAGACTGTTAAACAGCCCGGGAAGCCCTGTGATCTGTCAGACCCTCGGCGAAAGGTGCTGCAGAGATCAGCTGGCCCGGGCTGCTCTGCGGCGCTTGGCTGCACGCTCATATGGCGATAAAAATCCCCGCGGGTGAGGGCAGTCACGGAGCTGCCGCAGCCCGACTGCCCCGGTGAGTCACTGCTGGCAGGGCCGGCAGCCCCCCGCTGCTGGCCACTGACTGCGGCCCTGCGAGCCCCGCCGCAGGTGCTGCATCGCATTCCGGGTGCCAGCATTCTGTGTGTTACAGCAGAGCCCGAGCCCGTCAGAGCCTGGGCCAGCCCGCCGGGGCCTGGGGCCTCCCTGCATTGCGCCGGCTGCAGAGTGCCCAGGAGCCAGCCAGGCCAGCCCTCTCCCTCCTTGTGCCACCGCTGCACCTCTGCAAGCTGGGGGCTGGAGCAGGAATGCCAGGAAACCCTCCCGCACTGACACGGTCCCACGGGAGATTGTCCTCCCACAGTGCCCTGCCCCTCCATGCCCCTGTGCCAGGGCAGAGGGGTTCTGCCCAGGACTGCCAGAACTTTTTCCAGAGCACAACTCTCCCTTCCCTTACCCACTGCATGAATAACCAAGCCACTAGAGGGTATTTTTAGAGACACAAAGAAGCAGCAGCACAGCGCCATGGCACTGCAATTTAACTATGACTAATGTTTCTATTAAAAGTCTTGCTTTTCCCTTTTATCCTTCACTCTTACATCTTCGGAGATGCAACATTTTGTCAGCGCTGTGCTTCCCACACAGAGCCCTACAGTGTAATTACTGAGTGCTGGAGCGGCCAAGGCGCTGATTAGCTGGTGACTTTTACAGACACTGGGAGAGGTTGTGGCAAGAGTTTTGAAAGAGCTGATTTCACCTGCTACCAGCACATGCTCCAGGTGAAAGGAGAGGGCACGACTGTGGGGGACTGGAGAAAAGGGGAAAGTGGGGTTGTGACTTATTTGCACTGAATGAGGATTGATTGAAATTCACTGAAAGCTTATGCAATCCTTCAGGCTCAGTGGCAGCCACTATAAAACAAAGGAAAACATCTTCCTCTCAGAAATAAACCCTGATGATATAGAAATCCTCTGGTGATAAGCCACGACCAAAATATCTCATTGCCCTACCATGTCCAGCTGCTTCCACACCAATGTCAGCTAGCAGATCCTTACTGGAATAGGGATATGGAAAATTCAATGGGGCTTTCCTCTGCTCTAGCACTTATAGGATTTGGAAGGAGAAGGAGGATCTGTACTGCATTTAGACAGTTTTCTCACTAGATTAGAGCAGGACAGGTTTTCCTGCCACCTCTTTGTTTAGGCCCCAAGGCCAAGCTCCACAAAGGTGTTCAGGGATCTAACCTCCACCTGTAATCTGTGGGAAATCAGGCACCTAAATAAAACTTGGGAGTTCTTTGTTGTGGGTCTTGGCTCAAGCCCCTGCTGCCAACAATCCCAAAAAAGCCTGACTTTGAACCAAGCCTGAGGTATCAAGCAAAGCGATCAGTGGAAGACACTTAAATTCTAATGAAAACATGTTTTCTTTGTATTAATCTCGGTTCTCATTACTTTGCAAACTAGGAAAAGTTTTAGGTCAGTAAACAACTACAGCTGGAAAAAGTCCTGAAGAAGAAAGAAATGCCAAAACCCATAGGAGGTCAGGGCTGCAGCTGAATGTACAACAACTTAGTTGTGCCATGCATCTGAGGAACCTCTGCTTCGTGAACATTCATGGGGGCCCTGTCACATCAGTCACACTCTCCCCATCTCACAGAGGTAGGTAGAGACCAGGAACACTTGCAGCTTGAAGGACTTCTCTGATAGACATGGGGAGCCTATCTCAGCTCTGACAATTCAACTCCATTCTTGCACTGCTTCCTCAAAAAAAAAATATTCCACAAGTCAGGGGTATGGAACAAAAGTAGAAAAAAAGAAAAAAGATGACTTTCCCTCCAATTTTCAAAAAACCAAAAATAAGATCCCTTCTGTCCTTGTTAAAGAAACAGAATATCAGGACATTATAATACAGTGAAAATCCAAGCAGAGCTGCTAGTTGGCTCATTGGCTTGTACTGTCCAAAGTGACACTCAAATCTTGCCTGAGTGAGACTCAAATCCTGCCTGAGTGAAGAACAGGACAAGGGAAGGTCTGATGAATTGGCAACTCTCAGCCTGCATCTGCACTACTAAGAAGGGGCTGAGAGAAAGAATGTGATCCATTTGGGCAGTTGAGATCCATGTTTGGGCAGCCACACAAGTGTGAGGTCAGTCATTAGCACTCTTGAAATCCCCATGTAAAGAAAAATAACCACAATGGGAAAAAAGAAAATTGGGTTGTTCAGTTGATTTCAGTTCGCTCTGAATTGAAATGCATAAATGCAGGTGAAGAAAGGGCACTGCTGTGCAGGTGAAGGTACAAGTTTAAAAAGTGATCCAACAAGTAGTATGTTGCACTGAAAATAATCCACAACCTCCAGTCATTTGCATGAAAAAATTACTCTAAATAAAGCCCATTCTTTGCATTAACAGCTGATCTAAGACAGAAGAGTAATATTTCCTCATTTTGTCTTCTTAATATATAGTGTGGATATGGAAAACTGCTTAGATAATTGCTGTTATGTTGTAAGATGAGGTCTTTAAGGTCTGATTTTTCAATTTGTAATAAAAGCCTTTGAGTCATTATGAAGTACATTAAGATGCTTCTGGAGTAAAAGACAACATCTCCAGGCAACTTGATGTTGCAAGTCCATTTATGTAACTTACTTCACAGTGATTTATTAGACTATTTAAAAAGTAAATTTTGCAGAGGTTTTCTTTTTTTTTTTTTTTTTTTTCCTGATTGAGACAAAAACCCCAAATACTTTAGGAACATCTAGACCAGCTTTTGGAGGCAAATAAAGTGATAGGCAAGCTACATCTATGTAGAGCTACAAAAAAGCTTATTTTCCCATAAAGGATAACTTGAAATTTCTCTATGTGCTCCTAGGACCATGCAAGAAGTTGACTTCCACACAGCAGGGTATATACCAGAAGTTAAAGGATTTTAAGAAAAAAACACAAACTTGATAAGTTAGTAGCAAAACAGATGTCTGTCAGCAGAGTATTTGAGAAGGGATGCTGGTTCCCATGACCTTAGACTGTACTGGGAAAGGACACCATCTCACAGTGGCCAAGTCTTCATGGAGCATCAAAGCAAAGAACTGGAACTCTCTTGTTTATTACAGCTGAAGAAACTTGGAAAGCCAAGCTGGCTGTGCTGGCAGTTCCAGGATCAACTTCTAGTCCGTGGAGAATTCTATAGTGGAAGATAATAACGACAGCGAAAGAAAATAAAACATGATCAAGCTGTTCAGAAAGAGCCTGCTGGCCACTGTCGAAGCCAGAGATGGAGAGGCCAAAGTAGAGGAGGAAAATCTCACATGAAAGCTGGAAGGAGGAAGAAAAAAGAGACACTTACCATGTAACAGCACAGCAAACAGGCAAAAGTTATGCTTATGCTGATGTCCTGGGGTGGACACCTGCTTTCCAACTTTGTGTGGAATGAACCACTGGTATTTAAAACACATGCTCTCCTATCCCATATCTGAGTGTGAAACAAAGCAAACAATGCTGACATCCCTGTCTTCAGGGATTTCATCTGAAGCATATGTAAAATTTCCTTCCTTCTGCAGGTGTGTAAAAGTGTTTCCTGAAGCAATGTGGCATAGAGAAATAAAGTAACACCCCATATCCAAGGGCTGGGTAGACCCATTGCTTAAAAATCAAAGATTTGAAATACCAAGATCTTGGATGACAGAAGTAGGCCGAAGCTATTAGGAGCTGCTGCCATCAAACACAGAGCTGACAAGCTAGAAGTACCCATTCCCTAAACAAGCCATCTCATAATCAGGTGTTGTCAGCAGAGGCTGATTTGGAACACTAAGAAGGGGTAATCAAAAAGGAACCAGAGATAGAAGGCCCAATATTTTCAATATTTGCAATCTCTGCACAGAGGCCACACAGGATGTTATACATGAGCATGTTGTGGGGATGAAAACTCACTGCTGGAAATATCAGAGACTTCAGAAAATCCCATTAAATTCTGATGTTATTCTGAGTTCCCTCTGATGTCTTGTGCATCCAGAGCCTGTGCACTGAGGCAAAGCCAGCCTAGAAACAGTTGCAGGCACCACTGAACAGATCTTTTCTACAAGAATTTGAAAGACCAAGGCAAAGAAAGCAAGACTGAAATCTGTCTACCATCCTGGGGACTGAAAAGTCCTGTGTGCCTTTTAAGATTAATCAGTGATTAAGATCAGTAATAATTTTAAACCCAAAAGCCTAAACCAAAACCAAAGGATTTGAATGATGACAGAAGAACTGAGAGCTGCTGTCAGTATGTGGAAGTGGCCTGTAAACACCAGTGGGTGACAAACAGCTCTGAGCCTTGGAGTCTGTCCGGTTGCAAGTCAGGCAGCTCGGGTGCTCCAGAGCTCCAGGCCTGCCCCAGCTCTCGTCCCAGCAGAACCAGTGAGTTGGTGTGGCCCTGCTTGGCTGACAGAGTGCTGGGATGGTGCTGCCAGAGAACTGCAGTGTGAGAAGGCAGCACCGCTCGGCACCGAATCCCCAAGTTCTCTGTGGCTGTGACCAAAATCTTGTCACATTGGTTGTTAATTAACTGCTAATCGCATTAACTGCTGATACCAGTTAACAAATGAATGACTTTTAGTAGCATCCTCAAGTGCAATGGACACACCCAGTACAACCAGGCATTCGTGGGTACCATTCCCCAGCTGAAGGGACCCAAGCCTTCCTATCACCAGTGTTATTTCTGACTCGGCTTCTCATTGCTAGTAAACAAACAAGACCAATGGGATGCTGCACTCACAAACTAGGCTCCCTTTAAAGTTGTCATAAGGACAAAGGAAACCCTGAGAATGAGTTGTTAAGTTCAAATAGAACTTGAAGTTTCTTTCACTGGGAAGAGTTTGCAGCTCTTATTATATGAGAAGGCAAAGTTTAATTTCCAAATCTAACTTAAAAAAAATAAAAAAGACATGTAAGGTGCAAGTCTGTCAAGAGCACCCACATTCAACTGTTGAAAATGGCACAGAGAAGATAATTAACGTGAGACAAATCATCTGCCTGGCATTATCCATTATCCCACTGTTTCTTCTGCAGGAAACATAATGCTACTGAGCTATTTTATTCCAGGCACTGAGGAACAAAGCCGAGCTGGGGCTAAGGAACCTGAATCTGAGCGTATTCCATGTTCAGATACTTCTAGACCAGAAGGATGCCTAAAACTGAAACACATCAATGTTTTTAATAGAAACACTTTTGAGTGAAACAGATGAGCAAACCACCCTTCCCACAGTGCTCACTGCCAATTTACCACAGGCTGACAAGAAGAATTAATATGTTATTGGACTTCACACAATGTATTTCTTTGCTGATCAAAGCCAGCGAATGCTGGAAGCTCTGTACACTCATCTGAGAAAGGCTGATAAAATTCTATATGTTTATGGCTTTTACTTCCCTCCAGGACATTTTTCCTTGATGATATTCTGCTTCTGATTATCTGCCTACCCAAATACGCATATGCAGCAGGGGCCAGCACACAGGCGGCTCTGCAGGAAGTTTACAGGGAGGAAATGAATGGTCAGTGTTTGGTCCCACATTGGAAAATGTGCTCTTCTTATATCAATATGAGAGTGTCTGCAGGGGACTAAGAGACATGCATGTGATTACTCCTTGCTGAGCTAAAGAGATGCTAACCCTAACATCTGTTTGCAGTTCATTTTGCCTTATCAAAGGCTTTTTCTGTAACCCTTATCACATAGTGTGGAAAGGATGGCTAACAAAACACACTCAGTTAGCTGAAGAAGCAGACTGCTGATCTGCTTATCTTAGGCAGAGGACTACAAAGAAACCACAGTACTCACCTTTACACAGGAGTAAATGACCGAAACAAACACCACTGTGGTCAGGATCAGGAAACAGGTCAGGTAAAAACCCAGCATAAACGTAGAGCTGAAATCAAGGAGAGGTTTGGTTAGTTGTTTTTTGGTTTTGTTTTTTTTTAATGCACATCATATAGAATAGCAACAGCTCTGCTCTCCAGAACACATTTGTACAACTTACAACACACTGCACAGGCTTTCCAATTAGGATAGCAGTAAGAGACACGAGGTGCCTTGAATACCAACAGATACTCTGGCCTATTTAGAATTATTCAGACAGGCTGCAGAACAGAGAATGCTGCATCTTTTACAGCAATCACCTTCCTGCTGGGGTGACAGAGGTGGGACTGAAAAACATTTCATGCACTAGAGGAGGTGACAGAACAACTTCTTGTGGCAGGTTGGCCCTTGGCTGGCTGTGGGCAGGGCACCCCTGGGAAGGAGGGCAGGCTGAGTGCTGAAGTGCAGCTGGGTGGGAATAATCTCAGTGGGAATTGCTACCTATCTTTGCACAGGGAACGTCTGTGCAGCACCACTCTCTGTGCTCTGTCTCTTGCATGGGATGTGAGCAACCACAGCATAAGGACAATCAGGGACAACAGCCTTATCTTGGCCAGCTTGAGGTTCCTGCTCCTCCCAACTTTGAAGTACAAAGAGGATTCCAGGGCCAGCTTTGTACTGTGCATTTTCATCTGTTTTCCTCACGAAGATACTCAACACAGATTTCCCAGTGATTGGTCTCAGTGTGACAGGATAGGCCCCCTCCCAGGAGTCAGCCTTGTTCATAATCTAAAGGAAGTACTCTTGTGATGTGACATTGAGGCCAACCATACCAAAGCCAGCTGGTCTCTATGTTCTCTCATGACTACTAAGAAAATTGTACTTGCTAATTCACTGTTTGAGCCTTTTTTGAAATTCCTTAAAGCTATTCCTCTTTATCATAATAAATTGACACTGACATTCTGTCTCTAGTTTCAAATTCAGATTCCACAATGTGTCTTTCATGAAGCTCTGGTGGTGACACATATGCACCTGTGGTTTCAGTTGGTGTTTAACTGCTACCTTCAATAAAAGACCAAAGCTATGCAATTAAAATATAAGGAAAAACAAACCAAAGGTGAAGGAAGTGTATCTGACCTGCAGTTAGAACATGGAATTTTATTTACTCTCAAACCAAATCACCTTTCAGACAGGCAAGGCTGATTAAGGACACTTCAGAACTTGTAAAAAAAAACCCCAAACAAACAACCACCCTCCTTAAGGGCAGCATGGAAGAAGACTGAACAGCACAACATTTACACCACACTGCCATGAGGGATTGGCTGCTGTGTAATACGAAGGAGGCAGCCATATGGTTGCCACATATCAGAAATTGTCAAGTTGTCATTTAAATGTTAAACTGGATTTTATGGAGACAGCGTAGTGGCTGCTTAGGGAGTTTGATGAGCAATACAAGGCTGGTAGAGGGCCTCTACAGGTGTGAAGTTATGACAGCAATATCCAGAAATCCAAAGTGTAAGCCCTTGTTAAATCAGTTACTCTCAAAGAACATTTCTGGGTGTAATTAACAATGCATTAATTGCTGGGAGTTATCTAGTTCCAATTCTGAGCCTCTTTCAGCTTCACTTGCAGTTTCCCAAAGCTGACCTGTCTGTTTACACAGTGCATTTGTGCTGATGTTATTTTGCTGATTCAATCCTTCTGTGAGCACGCCTGCCTGGGAGAATGAACAACAAACATCAGACTAAGTGTTACTTCTGTGACCTTCCAAATATCTGATCTGAACACTACAAACCAATCTCTACTCCAAAAAGATCTGTGGTGGGAACAGAAGTAGAAAACAGTTGTAATGGCATAAAATAATGCTGGAGCTCCCTTTAGGGACAATTTTTTGTCTTTTTGTAAGGAAGATAAATTTGGAGCATTTTCAGAGCTTCTGTGATCTTGTTCTTCAGTTTAAAAACTATTAACTCCAAATCTATTTCCAACACAGCATTGCTCAGTGAATGGTGTATTATTGCTACTAAACCAGAGCATAGGAAATACCCACATGCTGTAATTTTAAGGGATTTTTAAAGAACCCTTTGAGAAGAAGTCCCATTTCTGCAGAGCTCACTGCTGGAAAAGATTTAGTGGGTTGTGCTGTGCCATGCAGACAAAGCTGCAGACCACTGCAGTGGGCCAAGAGCACTGTGCCCCACAGCCCTGAGGAGCTTATGCCACTCTTGCCTGGGGAAAGAAATGACTGCAACCCTTAAACCTGGAGTGAGCCACAAGCACAGGCATGTGCAGCTCAACCCCCTCTCTACCTCTGTTCTTGCCCAGCTGCTCTGAGTCCAGAAGAATAAATGTATGAGAGATTATGCCTCATTTGTTAAGCAGACCCTGAGACCTCAGTGCTCTGAGCAATGAGGCTGTCTCACTGGTTTTCACATCCCTGTCCCATTGTGTTTAGATAAGAGGACAGCCCAGCCTTGTGCTGTCACTGTGTGCTATGCCTTGGTAGGCAATTCTTCCTACTCAGTGATATTTGTTTTCCACAGGCTTATAAAGGTGCTGAACTGAATTTCCTGTGATGGAGGTAAATTATAAGAGAAATCACATTGGGAAAGCAGAAATCCTCACAGGCCAGTGAGGAGGTTTTAATCTGCCTAGAAATGGGTGAAAACAATAAGCAGCATGCATCACTTGAGCATGAATTATTTAAGGATTTTTCTCTTCCCCTTGGTGTTCTGAATTTTCAAGAAAAGAAAACAAAGAAAAGTAGGCTGGAGTAGAGGAGAGGAGCAGATGGGAGCAAAAGGATGAAAGGGTACTCACTGTGGCACGATTATGATTTGAACAAAGCAGATGAAGAGGAAGACTAGGGAGGCACAAGCCACATAGGCTCCAAACCTGTCATCCACCTGCTTGGAGTACTGCAAAAATACACAGTTATGTTAGTGGGAAATTTGGCTGGCTGCCTTCTCTCCACAAAAACTTCTTACTTGACTTTTGTATAGGTCCTTGGAAAACAGTGCTGGTAGGAAACAACATTTCCAACTCCCCTTCTCCCCAGGCAATCTGTAAGGGCTTGAACAGGCCCAAAGGCCAGGGAAGAAACCCACAGAGCTGGGTGGAGAGAGGATTCACCAACTGCCCCTTGCACGAGAGGAACAGAAATGGATTAACTGGGACCAAGATTCTAGGTCACTGTCATCAGACCGAAACTTCTTCCATGGGAAGTTTCCTCCAAGAGGGACAAATACTGCTAATGAGAAAACCTTGCATTTTGTGCAGATGACTTGAGTTGTTCTAATGACAGTGTGAGGCCGCTGTGGTTTTCACACAGTCACTCTTCCAACTACTTGTCAACATATCGGCCACGTGGGAGCTGCATCCCATTCCCAAAGATGCTTTATTTATCTTGAAGCACAGTTCTCAGCACAGACCGTCTCAATGTTTGAACCACAAAATAAAAGGTGCTCTGAACAGGTGAACTGCTAATTTCCCTGGCAGTTTTCAGCTATAAAATTGAAGAGGAGGAGTGGGGGGAAATTGCATGCTTGAGCTTTTATCCAGTCCCACACTGATTCATCAAACAGCTGTAAATCCTGAAAAGCTCTGCTTTTGTAATAGGTAGTCATTCTTGTCAAGGAAAGACTGTTTCTAAATAAAATCATAAAATAATTAGTGCAAACTTATTATGAAGTTTTTTCCATTGAATAATGAGAAGTTTCCATTGAAACTTCATTTAACCTGAAGACCACTCAAGCATCCCAAGGATCTGCGCTTAGATAAAAAAATCAAAGAAAAAAAGGATTATTTTCTTTGTGCTCTTAAACCCACCACTTTTTGTGGTACCTTTAATAAGGTCATCCAGGTGCCTCTAGACTTAGAAATGAGACTTAGAAATTTAACTTTGCAGCCATCTAGGGCTGATGATGTCTCTACAACATAGTCAGGGAAATGATCCTCGCCTCACAGCAATATCTGAAACCAAATCAGGAAGAAATCTACTGCTCATGAGCTTTAGGTCTGTTACTCCCCTTTCTATCATCTGTGGGACAGAGAACTCTACTTCTTCCTTAAAATGGGCTCCCAAAAATGTCCGGAGTACAGATTGCATCCCAATGAACCCTAATAGTACCTGGGGCTCTTTGTGGGGGACAAAGGGCAGGGAAAAGTCCCTTCAGAGGTGTTTCAGAGCTTAGGTGGGCTGAAGTGGGTTTCTCCAGTGATTTGAAGGAGATATGGGGTGACTGCAATCTCAGTTTGGAGTCTCACAGTCAGAGAAACAATCTGGTTTATTCTGGATTCCATTTACTGCTTATCACTGCATATTCATGTGTGTCTGATAGAATTGGCTTCATCTTCCTGGCCAGTGCTCCCTTCAGATGAATGTGATTTTTTTAGGACAAGTTATATTAAGGCTTCTGTGAAGAAGCATGGATTTTTTAAGATCACAACCCCAACTCCAGCACCCAAACCATAGTTTAAAGCATAGATATAAAAGCCTGACCTTCTGCAGGAGAATTAAAGCTCCTAACAAGCCTGCCTGATGCACTGCAGTGGTTTTTAGACAGTGTTACCTTTTTCTCCAAGTCAGGCTCCCTGAATGTCAAGAGGAATTTGCGCACGTGCTCAGAGCGTAGCCGATCAATACTTCTGGCGTCGATGGCCCGGCCCAGAAACTCATCCACTTCATCCTCTGGGTTCATGCTCTCCTGGGTACTCCTGAGGATGTCATGAAGAGGGAGCGTAAGAGCACAAGATAATTTCTGCCTATGCACCCTGAGTTACCATTGCAGTGTCTAATGAGCTGGAGGTTAATGGCATTTTTCTTATGACAGCTTCAATTGGAAAAGGGACTGGGAGCAGAGAGGAGAGTGATATCAGCTCTAGAGCTCACTGCCAGTCCTGAGTCACTATAACAAGGATTCTATTTATTTGCCCTTTTTCTATACTACATCCGTTTCCTTGCACTCAGGTCTTTTTGCATCCCTCATTCTCTAAAACCACTGTGTAGCCTCCTTCCCCTTGTCCTCTGACTTATTCTTCCCTGCACTGCTGTTGTAGCTGTAAGTGCCTGCACTGGAAAAATGATTTATGCATCCAGTCATATTTCTTGCTTATTAATAACAATTTCTGTAAATATTACTATGAAAATTTCCAAACTTGAACAATTCTCCCTTTTTGAGAAAAAATTGTTCGCAGAACAAACGTGGGGAAAAAAATGTGGCCTGACTCCCCTTCACACAATTATTTATGAGTATAAAACATAAAACAGAAAGAAAAATCTGTTTACAAGATATTTACTTAAGGAAAGGTTGCAAAAGAAAAAGGCAACAGAAGAAAAAAATACAAATTAGATTCTGCTTTCTAAATATGTGGAACAAGATTTCTAGGTTGCTTACAATCTTTTGTGTGGCTGTTTTTCTGCATCTCTGCTATAGCTTCAGAAAAATGAAGCTGATTTGCAAAAACTGTTGAGAAAAAATAACACTGTAAACTTAATTGTCCTGAGGCATTTTGTGCTGAGGATCAGGAAACCTTAAGCACCTCTCCACATTCTCGTTATTTTAAAAATCTAACACTATTTTAATGACTTGATGCTGTCACTTTAATGGCCTGCCCTCAATCATGCTATAGGCAGAATTTCAAAGCTCACCCTTAAGTGCTGTTTTTCTGCTCTGCTTGCATGATTGCCCAGGTTATCCACAGGGTTTGCCAATAGTTACCCACTGAAATACGCCTCTCCATTGCACTGGGGTATATTCCAGCAGGCAACTATTCCTGTGTGCAAACCCCCTGATGGCACAGCAACTTAGGGCTCATGTTGTGTGACCCTCAGTTTAGGCACTCTGGAGAAAAAATCCTGGGGTCTGACAAGCATGATGTAAAGCTACTCTGCTTTATTTCCCTGGTTTAATTTGTACTGCACCAGAGCACACAATGCACTCTGTGTTGCAGCCAGCAGGCTCCCACAGGTAAGGCTGTGCTGGAAGGCAGCTTACAAACCAGAATGTGACTCTGTTTTAAAAGTTAAAGGTCCCGTTTCAAAAAGGAAGGCTCTTTCAAAGCTTTCTGCAAAACTGGATCAGACTTTGAGAAGCCCTCTGTACCTCAACTCTTCTGTGCACCTCTTGGCAAGAGAAAAATAAATCAGGTCTCTCTGCTCATTTCCATTCTACCACTCCTTGCCCCAGCCAGTGAGTTGAATGTGTCTGTACCTCAGCTGGGTCATGACAACACACCAGTGGCATCTATTCAGTGGCCATATAGCAATTACAAACCTAGTTTGTCTCAAGGCCTAATATCTATTTTTGCCAACCTGAGTATTTCAGTGGGGCTGGGGGAAAGAGTTTTTTATTTTTTGGCTCTAGAAGTTATTTAATTCCTAGAAATTAATATAATCTGCTTCGAAAATAAGAGTATTTTTTTCCCTACAAGGTCAGGACGTTCAATTTACTTCCTCAGAGGAAGTACATCTGCTTGAGCATTCAAGGGGATGCTGCTTATTTTCATTCAGTCCTTGCAACGTCTTCTGGGCTCATAAAAATGAGCAAGGAAATCATTAGGCTTCATATTTACAGAATGTCTTCCAAGATCCTGTGAGTTATGTACACACTTGGGTCATTCACATTTAGCCGTGTCATACCACGCACGGGAGATGCGATGCGTGTTCTGCTGGAACCAGAGCAACAGGGTCAGCTCAGCATCTTGGCAAAGCACAGGCAGATTTCGAGTTCCAGTCTGAAAACGTCACTCAGGAAGATGCCAAGAGAAGAACCTGCCTGCTCGGTCTCTACCTCAGCTGCCTGCAGGTTTGTAAAAGGCTGCCTTGCTGCTCAGGGTCTTTCTAATACTACAGTAACTTCCAAGGTTGCAGGCTGTGTAGAAATATCTCTGCAGATTATAAATTGCCTTGCTGGGACATTGGCACTGGGCAGCCACCCTCACGTAGACTGCAGGCAAGCTCAGTCACCTCGCACAGAGTGAGCTGTTCAGGTGACTTTCACAGCCCATTGTACCCAGGCTAAATTACAGTACGGCAAGTTTGGGTACATTTGCATAAATGTAATTTTAAATTGGCATACAAAAGTTCCCCGTGCTGAGGAGTGCCCTGGAGGCAGTGCCTGTAAGTCAGAGCTGAGGTACTGCCATAGACTAATGAAATTCATATGTCAAAATGCCTTTTGATATATTGGTAGTATGGTTGGGGGGAGAGGGGGGTGGAAATGAGGATTTCAGGCTGCCATGAAACTTCCAAAAACACATCCTAAAAGCAGTGCAGAGATTTCTTCAAATGCAGCCAACAGAAAATTGTGTCAAGGGACAGGAACTGCACAAACAGCTTGTAGCAACTTTTCCACTCTGCTTGCAAATGTGAACTCTACTGATTAACCCAGAGATGCTGGCTTCAGAGTGGTCCAAAAATGTGCTGCTGATTTAATTACTTTCTGCCAATGCAGAGTGTGACCACTGCCAAAACTACATGTATGCCATAATTTTAAATGCTTCATGCTTAGATTCAGTAACTAAACCTGCACTCAGGCACATAAGGTTTTGTCCTGTTTCCAGGGACGTGTGGTGCCCATGTCTTCCTTTGCTGCCAGACAAAAGTATTGACCCTCAGCGTTTCTGCATGTGAAGGAACTGCCTTAGTACTCGACATGGCTTAGATATCTAACATTTCTCACCATGAACATAATCTGCTAGAGATTTATTTTTGCCAAATCTTTGTACTTGAGTTAAACAGATTTCTGGATGAAGAGAATCAGAGGCAACTATCAAGGCTTCTTCTGGTACTGAACAGAAATGCAAAAGTCCTGAAATCTGTATAATAAGCTGGCACCACGCTGAGTGAGAGAGCTCAGTTATTGGCTGGAACAGCCCAAGGAGCCTTTCAAATTATAGGATGGACTACAGATATTATGGTCCTTGGAGCAACAGAGGAGATGCTGTTCCTCAGCTGTTGGGTGACTCTGTTGCGGACCAGCACCGAGGCAGCTGATTTTTGTGTTTTCTTGCAGAAACTATGAGGAAAAATAGCTTCATGAGGGATACTGAAAATTTATTCCTATAAATTATTTTGTTGTAATCTGTTAGGTCTTTTCTGCCCAAAGCATATCTAACATCAACTGAGTTCCCAGCATCCATGGATACAACAGGAAACAGGAAACAGTGGGACCAGCGAAACATCCCAGGGTGCACAGAGGTAAATGTTACAAAAATCCAGTTTGCAAAGAAGGGCAAGGGAAGGAGAGAATGACTCTTAATCTTGCCATGTTCAAACTTAGACTTTCCTCTTCCTTTAAGGCAGCTGCTCTCAGTGCTCAACCACCATAATGTGAATTTTCCCACAGCTTGATGCCTAGAGCCCACAGAAGCATTTGCTTGTCCCAGCTCACAGAAATCCACTCAGCCCTGACCAGCAGCCTGAGAAACATGATAAAGAGCAACAGCAACATATTTTAGGCATCAGTCTCCTCTACTGTTGTCTAACTCACTCTAAGCAAGCTTATAATTAATGCCATTCAGCAGGACTGAATGTGAATTTATTCTAAACACCTTCAATAGAGGAAATGCTTTTGTTATGTACAGTTGTAGAAGTCAAAAAGTGAATGGGTTTGCATTTTTTTCCTCCAAAGGCAATTTTTCAAAATACCACTCCCATTAAATTGTTATTTTAACAATTTGTCTAAAGTACCATAAGATAAAAATGAACATGTTGCTAAAATTTGGCTATATTTTAGAGCATGAAACTTTGAATTTACTTTTTCAAACAAGCTATCATTTCCGAGTTTATTTTTATATATAGAAATAAGTAACATGCAATAATGAGTAATATAAAATACATACAAATAAACTCAGAAATTATACAGGCATTTCAATACATACATAAACTTTTCTTATTGGAGATGTCCAACACTTAGATATACTTTAGAGAAAGATCTTGTCTTGGTTTATTTTCAAAGAGTGGAGATTATTTGGGGCAAGGGGAAGCACAGCAAAAGCATTTTAATTATAAAAGCAAGTTAGAATCACCAAACAAATAAATGTTTTGAGGGCAGTTCTGAATGCACATCAGTCAATCCCGTGCCCTCAACTGACTGTCCCTCCAGGATAAACCTCTGGGGAGTCCAAGCATTATTTTTGGCTTCCGGGCATCAATTTTTGTCCTTTTTTTAATATGAGAAAAAAATCCCAAATGTGTAAACATAACAGTGTATGACAGAAGTAAATTTGCTTACTTGTCCTTGGGGTCCTCGAAACCCTGAAAGAAAGGAAAAGGGCAGAAGAGTGAGCAAACAGGGTGACCTTGAACACACAAAGCATCCCGGGAACGGCATTTCTCAGGGGACTTTTCAGGGCACTCATTTGTTAGGTGTGGATGGACAGCTTTTCCCACCCACAACAATATTTTGTGCAGCCGTGCCAGTGGGCAGACAGAGCAGCTTTGGAAAAACACATTCCTTCAGATATAAATTCATGGAAGTGCAGATAAAGGAAATGTTTCAGTTGACTGCTGGCACACTTTATTTCAGGTGTCTTCTTTTTAGCAGTCATCATTACAAATGATACAATGGAAATTGGACTGATATTATAACTGAGGATCTATTTTACTTGAAACAAAACTCAATAACAGAAATCAACCTCTGTATTCAACAAGGCTGCATCTCTTTATGTCAGGGCTCAGCTAAGGGCAATGGATGCATTTTGGTTTTCATCTTTCCCAGGGGTCTCTCTGCTCCTCCCCTCATCACATTCACACACAGAACATGTTTTCTTGAATAAGATTTCAGGAATTATTTATAATATTTGCAATCACCCAAATATTTACAATTCTTTCAGGACTACCTGAAATGATTAAGTATTTATGAGTCATCCATAGTTTTAATGGCTAGAAGGCCTTAGACAAAATTTTATATGGAAGCATAAGTTTATATGTTTAGCATCAACATACTTAACAGACCAAATTGGATCAAAACTGCCATTTTGCATGGGCTGAAACAAAATCTGCCCTCTGACATCTTGGCTTAAATTTAACTGTAGTCAAGAAATTTGTATATTTGACAAGTAGGGTCAAATACTCAGGCACAGAGTTTGTACCCTGTGTTCCAAAACATAAAACAAATGTAGCTGGGAGATATGAAGAATTGCTTTTGTTTTTCTCCCAGAGACCTCAGGTCAAAACTGCTCAAGGAACGTGAGGATATTCCAGCTGCTGGACCTGCAGCAGCAACCATTCTGGGGGCAGCACACTGAGATCCATCCTGACTGTGGAAAAGCAAACATCTTTGGGCAAAAGTCTCCCCACAGTCGCCTTGTCCAACACCATCAGAAACAGCAACACTGCCCAGATACTAAATGAGAACAGATTTTGCCCTTGCAATGAGTTAGCAATGCGGCCACATGGCAGAAGGAAAGCCAACAGTGTCCCTGAACAGCACCAGCTTTGCCAGAGGGAAAAAGTGAGGTCTGTCACTCAGGTCAGCAGCCAGGACTGTGATTCACTGAGGGAGCAATTTCCATTTTTACATACTCTTGTTTCAGACTAAAACCACACTCCTAAACAGAAACTGCCACTTCAACTTAATCATCAGAAATTCAGATCAAGGAAGTCTCTCAGTCCAATGTTCCAACCACCAGCAGATCCAGTGGGAAGAAGGAAATCGTAATGTTGATTCAGAGTTACCATGTCCAGATATCCAAGCCAAAAAGAAAAAAAAAAAAAAGTGTGTTGTGTGGTTTTCTCCTTCTTCTTTTGCCTAATTATTTTACAGTTGTCAGAAATATCTGATTGATTTATTTATTTATCCTCTAAGTAATCCTACAACACAGTGCCAAAACTGAAAGTTCACTGATTAATCATGGAGACAAAATGATCACTAATTTGTCTACTGTCACAGTCAGTTAGACTGAAAAAAAAAAAAAGAAAGAAAGAAAATCAACTGAACATGAGTAGCTACCAGCCACGAAATAAGCAGAGGCAACTGATGAGAAAACAGCCAGTACCTGCTTATTAGATAGATATCAAGTTCACATTTTCAAGCTTAGCCACTTGGGAACTGGATGACTGACAGCAGTGGGAGAGTCCCCTAAAATGGTCTGATTTTCATAACCAGCTGTGTAACCATCCATCCCACTGAATTCCTCCAATTAAACACAGATCTCACACTCCTGCCTTAAAGATGCACAAGCTTGAGGACACAGGCCAACCAGGCCAAGTTATTAAAACACCTCAGCAAGCACATCTTCAAAAAATTCCCCAGTATTTCAAGTGTGGAATACTATTTCACTGACCATTTATACGGGTGAACACTTAATCCACACGGAGTTTGATTCTACCCTGCTTCTCTCCCTCAGCAAAACTGTTACAAAGAAAATTTCTAAAATAACATGGAATTCATTGATCTAGCTTTCCAATTTACAATACTAAATTGTGCTTGAAATTCTGGAAATTATTCTTGTTGGTAGAAATTCTGGAAATTATTCTTGCTGGTAACTCAAATTAAATTAGTGTTTCAAAACTAAAGACTGAAAAAATACATATTTCAGGTAAAGCAGAAAAGGAAAAGACTTACACATTTTCTTTCCTGGATGTTCATTTAATGAGGCTAAATATTGAAGAGTGACTTGAACTTTAATTAGAGAGAAACAGCTTAAAATTAAATGTTGTAGGAACCTCTTTAAGTTAGGCAAATTAAATGATTCACTTCAAACACTCCCATTTCATACTAAAGATTCTTCAAGCAGAATTGCCAAAAATGGAACTGTTATGGAGAAAGGTCTGTGGGATTATTTTAGGAAAAAAATCCTTAAACACAGCTTCTTAAAGACTGGTCATTTATTACAGGATATCTTTCTTATTTGCACTGGAAGACTTTTCCAGGATATAGAGCAAATACACCTCTAGGATCTGGCTGTGACCAGAGATTTTCCTCCCTCTGCTCTAAAGCATCCGTGGTTCAGTCACTCACCAAGAAGCCTTCCAGGCGGAGGAGGTGAACGCACGCTCAGGGTCACACGGCCCGCTCTGGTTTGGGTTGGGAGGGAAATTTCCCCCTGGGTTTTGGTTAATGTGCTTTCACCTCCTACACTCTCGTGGGCATGCTCGGTTCATTGAAAAATCTGCACTTCAAATTATTTCCTTCCCCTTGCACAAGGCTTGAGCACTAATGACATGTTGGTCTTTTTTTCTTCTCCACAGCTGGCAAATAGTTTAGGATCTTCAGGACTCGGCTGCTTTGCTCCAGTTAAAGCCCTTGGCTCAGCATAAGGCTGCTCCCATCAATTGCAGTGGTCTGTGTTATACACAGGATAAACACACAACCAACCCTGCAGGAATAGGGTCTACATGGATTTCCCTTCATTCCTACTCTTTCATTCCTACTCATAATAGCCAAATTTCCAAACTCAAGCAGGAAAGAGAAACATGAGGGGCTAAAGGCACTCCAGCACCCCTCATGTCACCTGTCTGTGTATCCCACTGGAGGGTGGACAGCTGAACTGGGGCTGGACTCAGCCTGTTTGGGTATTGCTGCACAGAGATACCTCAAAATTGGCATTTCCGCACAAACATACAGAAATCTGAACATCCAAGAAAAAAAAAAGGTTGATAAAAATGAGGTGCCTGTCATTTAGGAGAGATGGTGTAAAGGGATAGGAAGAGAAACAACCAATTCCTGGAGTTAAGAATATAAATCCCCTCTTGACTGCTTATGGATTTGTACCCAGCAGGCTGAAACAATCCCAGTGGTTTTCTAGGGCGCTGTGAAGAAAAGGCTGGGAATTGTCAGCAGGGATGAAAATGGCAAAAGTGATGATGGCTACAAGAATTGGACAGATACGAGTTCACAGGAGTTCAAGAATAGCTCCATAATCATGATGATAAAGTAGCCCTTGTTAAGGCCAAAATTCCTTTCCTTAGAAGGGGCCATAAGGCATGAGATAGGTCTTATCACAGTGCAGTACCAATGGACTGCTGCATATAGGACCTCGTACAAATTTTATTCAGTCTCATTTTAAATATCCCCAACACTGGTGTTTTTCTCATTCCCCCAGGAGGCTGTATTACTCTGCCATCAGATTGCAAAACCAAAGGTAAAAGCATTTAATAATTGCTTGAAGACTAAGACAGTCCTCTCTCTGACTTCAGGAACATTAACCCAAACTCAACTGAATGAACTCCCTTAAAGGCTCTGCTCTTTTGTCTTATCTACAGGAGATTATTTAAAAAGCCTTATTTTTTATGGCAGGTCAGGTGACTCAGAATCTACATTGACATCCTCAGTGGGAGTAGATGTGCAGGAGGAAGAAAAGAGGGAATGTTATATTACTGCATCTGTCCCTGTGGCCCCTAAGGCTTACTACTTTATGGGGGATATTTTATGAACATCTATTGTGCTAAAAGCTCATATGACTGCCATCTCTCTGCTTGACTTCTAAATTAACTAAGCCCTTTTCTTTGAAGATTAAAACTGATTCCTTAAATAGAATGATAAAGTGTTTGTCAAAGACATGACAAGCTGACTGCTATACCATAACACTTCAAATCAAGAACGATTAGAAATAATAATTCTAACTTTGAGAACATTGGCTGCAATTATTAACATATCGTAAATATGCAAAGCAAAGTGGAATAGATTTTATATGCTTTTAACTTTTCATTTAACTCCAAAAATAAGACAGTAGAGGGACTGATGAGCTTCATGACCTTCTTAATGGCAATATGTGTGGGAAGCATGAATTCCACCCTCAAAAACTTCGTTCTCAACTCCAGCAAAGATCTTAAGAGCAAAAATGACAAAGAAACTAATTTTTCTTGCCCTGTTTTCATCCCCAGAACAAAGTCAAAATAGAACTTAAAAGCAGAAATTGAAATAACTTTGGACTTGGGAACAAAACGAGCTTTGTAAGAGTTAAGGCCAACTTGCAGAGGTGCTTCCCAGAGACAGTGACCATGGAAAACAGAAAAGGAGAGTGACAGGCTGAGAGTGGACGTCGTTAAAAACAAACCTGTTTTGGCCCTACCACAAAACTAATTATTCACATCTATTTTCAGCACTGTTGTACCTTCTGCTTTGTCCCTGTGGTCAAAAAGACAAGGCTATGAAGATAGATGCTGTCAGGTGTAAATGTAGAAGCAAAACTGAAGGACTTCAAAGCACTCAAGCCAAAAATAACACAGTTTCTGTTTCCAGACTCCAGAAAGAATAAAGCCTGATAGGAAGGATATTTAACAAGCATCTAAGTGCAGAACAACAGACTGGCAGAAAACCAGTTTATGAAACAGATTAAATGATGAGCGTATCTGATATATCTGGAACACAGACTAATGAGGTCTGAAAAGGAAAGCTGAAGTGTTCCTTTTCTGCAGCCCACCCCACTTGATAAATAGACTTTCATTCCATGGTACTGGTCACAGATGGTGAAACCCTCTACTTCCTTCAACTCAAAATGATTTTATAGACAGTCCTCAGCTGGCAGACCAGACCTGGCCAATGCCATGAATTTATCAGATTTAAATCTATAGAACATAAGAGGTTGCTTTGGTTGAAACAGGCTGTCTCCACCTTACTTTTAATTAACTTCTGGCTCAGAACTCACACCTCTGAAAAGTGCAGGTTGCTCACACTTTCCAGTTTTCTGTGAATTCTGAACCGAAATTTCTCCAGTCCAAAGGTCACATTTTTAAGTGAAATGGTTTCTGGTTCTGTGCCTCATTTGTGAACAGTTATCAGAATTTGCAAAGCAGACGTAAAAATAAGCAGTCCTAGAAATGCTCTGAATCAGTTCCTGGTTCTATAATCTCTGCCCTTCCATGTCTATGCTCCAAATGATGATAAACACTACAAACTTCTCCAGAAACTGCAGTCAAATAGCTTTCTAATCAGATGCAGACAGGCTGAATCCAAGCCTAACCAGCCTTAATTGAAATTGCCCACCGGCGCTGGCCAGAGCTGCTCACCCTCTCCGAAACCCAGACCCAAACCTGCTGATCTGCATCCTTTTGACAATAAGGCTTACAGTCTGCTTGAGGAAGCTTTGGAAATCATTCTGGTAAGTGCCACAAATCCACCTGTGCAATGATTCCATAAACATTGGAGGAAATGTTTCTGAGAATAAAAGGGAATTGTATCTTTATTTCTGCAGGCTTAATTTAGTCCCACTCAAAGCCAGTCTGACACATTTTAGTAGCGTCTCAATCCAAATGATCTTGCCCATATGAATAAAATTCACTCTAGAAAAGGGTACTGAATGGTGGAAAAATTATCAGTGCAATACTTCCAAGCAAATATCAAACTCTATCTAGGTTCCACAATAGCAGCTGCAGATCTGCTATTGCATTGATTAGTTCTTTGAAAGAGGGATTCTTATCCCTCTATTAAAGAAGTAATTAAGGATGATTGCAAGTCCTGACCAACTAGAACAAAAGTTAGGTTAGCAGGTAAGGGTATGAAACAGTGTGAAGCCTCTGACAATTGGAGCAATGTACATTGTATTCCCACTCATTTTATAAGATCATGTGAATCAGGCAAACCCTTTTGCCAGGTGAGCACCAAAGCAATTACACAGCATAACTGCTGGATAGGATTCCTCCCCTTGCTGTTTGAGAGCTATCAAAACCAAATTGGCTCTATAAAACCCAGACTAGACTAACAATTTACTCCCAGATCTATAGCAGTATGTGGAGATTACAGCAGAAAGGATTTTGAGAGTTTCTCCCTGCCTGATTACAAGTTAGATTACTACAATAGCAGTGAAAAAATAGTGGGTCAAATTCTTCTCTGTTGGGGGCCCTTGTCCAGCTTTGCTGACGTCAGTGTTGCAATTACCAGATTTAGCAGATGATTGCTGGAAAAGAGGATAATGGTGACCTGCAGTTAAATGAAACCTTTAGAAGGAGGGTGAACCTTCAGTGCCTAATTCATGGACTCAAATCCAATTCTCTTTGACAGAGCTGCATTACTGACTGAGGAAAACTTGTCCTACTGAGCTTTTATTTTAAATTTTAATTGTTTCTGATATTTAAGAGGTAGAATTGGCATAGAACCAGCTATGGCATCTGTTCCTCTGAGGCACCTGTTCCCCAGTTTTGATTTCCAAGTAACAAGATCTATTGTAAGGGCAACTTGCAGACATAAAGAGAGGAAATGAGCTGTATTTACAATGCAAAATGCAAAGAACTGTTTGATTTAGGACAGGGGGAATAGGACAAAGAATTATTTTATGGTTGAACGGCCAGGCTTGTAGATGAGTGTTGTTTCATTATAAAACAAACACCAAGCAATCAAGTATCATGTAGAAGGCTGTGCAGAGCTCTGAGCAGCACCACAAAGAATCTACCTGAAAGAGCTTGTTCTTTATCATGCCAGCCATATCCAGGATCCATTTCTATAACCTTGTCTCACAGCTTTAACTGCAGTAATATTTCCTACACATATATAATCTCGATCTGATTTTATGTCCATTTTTTACTTTGTAACTAACGTCAACTTCATACACAATTTCACTGCAAATTAAATGCTTCATTAGCTGTACTCAGACTCATAACAGAAGCATGGTCACACTGAAATCAGTACTGCAATCTTAAGGGCTTCCTTTTTCTGTTCCTAAACTTCCTAACATTAAATCTTTCCAGCAGCTGAAAAATGAAAGGAAATCTGCCAAGCATCTACACAGCACTCAGAAATCCCGTTAGCCACTCTGCTCATATTTGATTGTAACAACTCAGAGGTACCTGCTTCTGAAGCAAACCTTCCCCAAAGCATGCACCAGTGAAACAAGCTAAGCTGTAATACCAGCCAGTGCAAAACAAGTGCATGGCAGCCTTAAGATCCTACAGCAGGACTTCCCACAGATGATTAGATCTCATGACACAATTAATGCCTTTTTTTTCTTTGGAAGCCAGACAGCATCAGGCTTTGCCAAGTCTGGTTATAAGACCTCAAAAATGGCCAACATATTCTGGGCAGCACTCCTGATGTGAGAATGCCACCACGGTACTGTTGTACAGGCAATTGAAGGGGCATTTTGTGATGTAATGTTTAACGTGAAAAGTTGTGGATGCCCCTTCTCTGGAATTGTTTAAGGCCAGATTGGATGGAGCTCTAAGAAAGCTGGTCTAGAGAAAGGTATCCTTGTTTATGACAAGGGGGTTGGAACAGGATGATTTTTAAGGTCCCTTTCAACCCAAGCCATTCTATGATTCCCTGATTAATAAAACCTCAGGATGAGGGCTGGGTTCAGCTTGGGTGCTCCCCCTTACCAATGAAATGGCAAGTGCTCAGTGGGAGCAAGAACAACCATTGGGCTGGAAAGCACCAACTAGGGAAGAAACTTGATGAGGGAATCAGAGCCGTGCAGAGACATGGTAATAGTCTTCAACCACAGAGAAGATAATTGTAAAGGAGAGGAAATTAAACTATCTTCTATCTACTGTGAATAGCTCATGCAGCACCCTAGTTTCAAAGTGAAGTGAGGAAATGTGAAGTAAAACATCAAGAAAAATCATAAAACTGTTGAAGAGAATGCCCAGCCAGACTGTGGGATTTCCATCCTCTGAGGTCTTTAAACAAGGACTAGACAAGTACCTGTCAGGAATGTTGGGGGTATAGCTGGCTCTTGTACCAAGTGGGGAGATCCATGGCATGAAGCTCTGTGCAGACTAGATTGGAAACTTTCTAAAATCTTTACATATATCTCATATTATTCATATATTATTTATTCCCTATACATTCTCCTAATAGAGTCTTTGTAATATTATTGTTTTTATATTTGCAAAGGATTTTGTGATGTCACTCCAGACTGAAAAGCCCTGAATAAAATAATTAAAATCTGTTCAGGAAAATCAGGGATTTCACAAGCTTCTTATACAGCCTGTTCCTTGAATTAATCTAGGTTTTTTCTTAACTTAGACCTTTCTTTCAGCAAATTAGGATGATTACTTTTAAACCTGCCCTTTACAGTCATGGAGAATGATTTATCATTATTTTTTGTCCTTATAAACCTTCCTGTATTTGAAGACTTTTGTTTCCAATCAGTCTTCTCCCTTCTAGGTTAGAGCAAACACAATATTTCAACACTTTCAGAGAACACACTGTTGAAACTCTGCTAATATGTAATTTTCTCCACTGGATTATCTCTAAATCATCCACACTCTCCTAAATTATTGTAATCCCAAACTGGATGTGCTTTTCTGGATACAAACTTCATAATGCTGAGCAGAGGAAAAGATGCAAGAGAATAATTTGTCATCTAGAACAGCCCTGTAATTTTGGAAAGTATCAACATTTGCCTTTTTATTGCTGTTTACAACAAACTTCTTTCAGTTATAGCCAACTACAATCCCCAAATTGGTTTTTCTTTAATAGCAATTTTGTTTTGCTGATGAAAACTGAGACATGAGTATTATTTCCAGAAGTCTAAAATTCATCAATATTTATAAAAGCCCTCTGAAATATATACTGGGAAAAGCAAAGTATTTCTCAGTGGTGTATAAATATTGCTACAGCTATAAATATACCTGTACTCTCAAATGCTTTCAAGTCCACTTATTTTTGACCCCTTTTCAATTACAAACTGGACTAGAGAGACAGTGGGGAAGACAAGGCTGGTGTATGGAGACTTGGGGGAATGAGCAGCACAAAAGTCTCCATTTCCAGAGAGATGTAGTCACTGGTCCTGGACTGATTGCTTTTGTTTAGGAAACAAGAACACAAGTTATAACAAGCAATAAAAATAGAAAGCAGCTCCGCTGTTCTGCCATACTGTGTCTCTGTTCCTGCTCTGTGTACAGCCACTGAGGTGATCCTGTGCAGGTTCCCCTGCCTGCCCGGGGAGCACAGCAGCCCTTGAGCTGCTCTGTGCCCCAGGACCAGCCCCTGCAGCAACCTGGGCTCCAGGAGCAGGGCTCCAGCAGAGGCTGCCGGCTCACAGCAAGGCTCTTGGTCCTGCCAGGGCATTGGTATCTGCTTTTCCTCTCTGCACATTTATCATTTTGTTCTGGGCAGTGGCTCCACCAGCTAATGGGGTCAGGATCAGCAATGTGCAACACTGGAGTCTCTGGGCTGCTGCCTCCCTGGAGGCTCTGCACAGCAAGAAAGGACACTGCTGAGCAATGGGAGGGAAAAAGAAGAATTTGTGGGGGTCTGGAGAGAAGACCAGTGCACAAGGAAAGTGCAGGCCCTATTGGGTTGGATGGGATGAGCTGACACAGTTGCAACCCCCTCTGACTCAGGCCCCACTTAGCCAGGGCAGGAGTAGGAAAGTGACTCCCATTTTCCAGGACATTTTAGATTACCACTGCACGGACACATGTAGGATAATTTGTCTTATTCATATGTGCAAGTGCCTGAAAAAACACTCGTGTGCACAAGGGAAAAACTTTAACTAGAAACATCATGGAAAATCTGCTGAACCCAGTGCAGGTTAAGCTTCAAGCCACAGCATGGAGAAAAGCAAGGACCAAAGGCCTCCCCATACCACTGTCCATGCTGCCATTCCACACAAACCCCACCAGCTGCACTGGTGATGTGCCCAGATATGGCAGCACATTGAAATGCTGTGACAAAAGAAGAGGAAGAGGAGAAAAAAAGGAATACAGGGCTACATTTGATGCTAATCTGTCTCCTACTGGACTGTTGGTAATATATCCTAAGAATAGAGACAGATGCCAGAGCCAGCATTCACTGGAAACAAAAATGGCCAAAATAATTCTGTTTTCTATTAAATATAACAATGCCTTCCCAAAAATGCAATTCAGGGAACTTTAATATTCTTTTTCAGGGAATTGTAAGCAGAACCACAAAAAAGCTCTCTTTTTTTTTTTTCCTGAAAATATGGTTGTCTTTAAAATGGAAAATGTTTTACATTTGTGACAAAACCCAGTGCCCTTCATAACCATCTGTATTATTTCCTACATACAAATGTATTCATATCTACACATCAATACAATGGAACTGCACATCTCTGCAATATTACCTGGCTCCTGCCTGAGGACTATCTCACAATTACCTTTATAAATACCTGTTTCAAAATGACAGAGCTCCAGGTCTTGAAGAGAAAGGCAATGTTGCACTGCCCGCCTTTGGCATAATACTTTGACTAATCCAAGCTTACGTGTTCCCAGCTTCCAAGAAGAAAGACTTCATATAATAACATGCAAAAGGGCTGGGGAAAGGTGGGTGATGTGGGACAAAGAGCACATTTTCAGGAGGTTTGAGAGCTGGTGCTGCTTACCAAGATCAATGACATATCAACCCAGAGGAACACTGATAAAAGCCTCAGTGGCTCTGCTGCCCTTCTGTCTGTCTGTATTTTGTATTTCTAAGCAGGCAGTTTGCAGCCAGTGTGTACTCTGCATGCATTAAGCACACATGGCATCCATATAACACAGTGTTAGAGATTACAAAGTACTGTGCAAAGCTGGGTAGTACAAAGAAATGCATATTTAAATTAGAAGTTAACACAGAGAAGTTGAGACAGGAGATGGAGAAATTGTTCCTGTGATCTAATCAATAAAACGTCCACCTAGCAGCTATTAAAATGGGGAGGCCATGGGGAGTTGCATGTTTGCATTTTCACTAATGCATCTCAAACATAACAGATCTGTAAATAACAGATTTTAAAAAACTGTCCATAAGGACAACAAAAAGTCTAGCTGAAAATAATGCATCTAAATCAGGTTTCAGTTGGTTTTCAAAAAACAGCCTGATGCATGCAACATCAGCTTCTCAAAAAAGAGCTTAATACAAGAGGCAGTACAGAAGCGGATTGAGTAGAAGAGACTTGCTGAATTTTCAAGAAGGTAAATAGCATTACAGGGAAAGGCTCAAGAGAAGGAAAAAAAAAAAAGTAAGTCTTTCCTCCTACAAGTGAGGGGCAGTGAAGTTTTTAGGACTCAGCTTGGTATTTCAGTAAATAATTATGTTTTTCCAACTGAACAACCAGCTAGACACGGCAAACTGTAATTAACACCAAGAAGCATAATACCATTTGGCATGCATACACCTTGTTTCTGAACAGGAGGCTTCAAGAACCCCTTAAAAGCTATTCAAAGAAACTTATAATTATAATTATGTGCTAGTGTGATCAGTCTCTTCTAATAATGTCGTGCCTATTGAGCACACCCTATTGAAAAGCCCACATAAAAAATCCACAGTTCCACTGATCTGTATGCTCATGTCAGAAGCCTTCATTTGGAGATCTGAGAAATGAAAGAAACATTACTATGGAGACTAAGAAATTTGGTTTAGCACTGTAAAATAATATTAAGATTGAACAATATTAGCACCAACTATTAATAAATGTGCCAGCATTTCCCTTTAAAAGATAGTATATGCAGTTTCTTATAGCTATGCCTAATTTTTTTAAACTGTGGGATTGAAGCTCATGTTCATACATTTTTTGAATACTTAAAGACTTTTAAATATTAAAAGACTTAAAGGCTTGACCTGGAGCAGAACTTTGACTATAGACAACAAAGTGAGTAACAAATAGACACTTTCGACTGTGCATGAAGGTTCAAAACAGCAAAAATAAGGTAATAGATTATGCATACAATTACAGAGGTGCTAAATATTTTTATTATTATTAAAAATAGCCACTATAATATAAACTATCTTCTTAATGTTTATTGCAGAAAACAAAGATATCATCTACCCCTTTATGTAAAATAAGCCATAAAAGTCCTCTCAGTGCAATTGCATTGGTAACTAGCACTTGTTCATTTTAATTTAGAAAGACCGTGAAAGGTACAAGAAAGAAATGAAGACACCTGCTACCTTAGGCCAATTAATCCATGTACTCGAGGATGTATTCTGCAGGGTTAAACATGGCAGTGACATCCCTGGGGCCCCATAAGAACACACCTTAGAGAGGAGAACAGTACCTGGCTGTGACAATGCAAGCCAGAAATCTCTGCAGGTACTGAGCTAATAGAAATGTATGTCAGATGCCTCTTGAAGGCCTGGATTATGGAGCAGTTTTTGCAGATAATCACATCTTCTCACACAGCCAGGATGAGTGTTCAGAATGTGGGACAAGTCAGACAAAAGAGCCTTCTTTCTGCCTTTCAGCCTCCCTTCCCCTCTCAAACAACCTTGTGCCTCATCTCACAATCACTCACCTCCAGATGTACTGATTATTGTTATTTCTGGAGTCAAAGTAGAATTTTCCACCTCCATTTGGAAAACACCCTCGGGGCTATAAAAACCTTCAGACAAAGCAGGAGGGATCTATAACACCGTATTAAGAAGAAAATAAATTAATGTCCATAAAGCAAGGCATTACCATTCTCTTCATCTCCTTGGAGACCTGGTGACCTCCGAGGTGGTTGTAAAAGGGCCGGTCCACACCCCAGTGTGGCGGGTTATGGCTGATGGAATTGGCACGCTGGCGGTTCATCTTGGCTATCGTGGCTTTCTCGTCTTTCTGCAATGCAAACCAGAGAGAAATGCACAATAACTTTTGAAACATTTACATGGCAGTCACTCTCCAAGCGTCTCTCACTTCTGATCTATCACTCCGAAAGCTGGCTTTGCACCTTGAACTCTGTGAAGCAGCAGCTGATCAGAGATGTCCACCATCTCTTTCTCTTAGAACACTTTCCTCTAAGAGGTGCCCACCAATTTACTCCTTTCCTTGTTCTGAACAACCACCAAAACTTGTGTAGACATGAAGAGCATTCCTAAATGGAGACATCTGTTTTCTCTATGAGTAAATTGAATCAAACGGAATAATTTCAGACAGAAAATTGCAAGCTGAGATACTACAAAGAGAGTCCTCAAAAAGTGAAAGAACAGTTACATCTGGAAGAGAAATGACACACAGAGTAATTTCGTTGAAGAACAGGAGCCTTGAAGGTCCTTGAAGCTATGGGAATACAGGGCATCTTTCTCCATAGGTGCAAGCAAATAATTTTCTACACTTGCAAGAGCATGTTGCCAGACGTGCTAAGTAAAGCATGTAAATCTTGCAAACAACCGTGTACATGTAAAGGGTAATGTAATTGCAGAGTGTGACAAAATGGTGTTCCCAATTCTAATGCTAGCTTCCAATTTGGCATTGACACTAATTCTCCTGAAGTTTGGACAAAGTCTTTGATTTTGTTATCAAGGCTTTGACTCTTGGCTGCAATGGGAGCTTACTGTGAGGTTAGCACAGGAACTGTCAGACAGGTTTCATTCGAGCTCAGTGCCAGTTCCAAGAGCACAGAAATGCAGCATTTAACTAGGTTCAACAACAGGCAGATTAGTTCCTTATTTTGAATATTGTCCCTAGCAAAAAAGACAGGCAGTTTTCCATATGGAATGTGTTCTGTGGACAGCAGTTCCTCTAGCAAGGGCTGCTCTGCAGAGTGGCTTAGGGAGGATTGTGTGATTTACCTGTGCTGACTCAGAAGGCAGAGGAGTGGCAATTATTATATCCTTCCTTAAAACAGACAAACTCTGGAGAGCTTGAAAATTTGGAAGGTAGGGATAGTTGTTTATTACTTGAGAGATCAAACTTTTTCAAGAAAATTGCTGCTTCAATGACATTACAGAAAAAACCAGACCTAATAGTTAATTTTGGATTTCCAGACAACTGAGTTATTTAAAAGGAAAGCCTCCATTGCTTTCAACTCTACAGTTATGGTTCAAGTGTTATTTGACAATACAAGTAGGTCCAGTGCTTTTCTTGCCTGGAGTCTGCATTCCATACCAATTTATTTTGATTCTCCACTATTCAGTGTAACTTGTACCTCTCAGGAGTTTGCAAAATACCTGGTGTTATCTCCATGGTAACCACAGAGTTAAATGTCAAGTGCTATGCTGCCTTAAATTAGGGTTTTTAAAAAGAAAATTAAAAAGACTTGCTGAAATTCAGTGCTGGAGAAAGCTGCCTGATTGACAAGCATGGGAAATCATCTTCTCTCTCCTTGGAAGGAAGAGACAGCTACAATGAGAACATTTCCCACCAGACCACAGCTCACCATGCGGGCACCAAACATTGCTGAGCACGTGGGGCTGCAGCTTCCTGGTCACGGGCTGGGGACACGGGGCCACTTGTGACAGGAGCCCTGTGCCCCACACCCAACTGGCCCGTGACAGCGAGCAGCAGTGGTCCTGCAGCTCCAGGCTGCCAGCAAAGACCTTCACCCAGCCAGGATGACAAGTGTAGGTTCACAAGGAAACCCTGTGGGAGCAGACCGAAGGGAGCTGTCAGCTCCCCGGGATGACCGTCGGGGGAACCATAGGTGTTCCCACATCGATGCCCCAGCACAGCAAGTGCCTCCCACATCACATTGAACCCACCCCTGGTTCATCTGCAACGGCTGAAAATTCCAGCACTTGGCAACAGCTGAGTTTCACATGAGCAATCATGACTGAGCCACTAGATAACCTCCAGGAGAGATATCTCTTAAATGTTTCTGAAGATACATTAATGTGATGAAATGCTGATGTCCACATTGGAGTTGGTTTGAGGTTTTGCTTTCTAAGAGTTACTGCTCTTCATACTTTTTGCCATCATTTGTAGTACTTTCTTGTGGTTTTTTTTTTCAGTTATGCAATCTTTTTCATAGTTATGCTTCTTTCTTTTATGATGTGATGCCAGAAAACTGGTAGGAAATACAGTTTCATTATCTCCAAGCAAATAGCTATTGTTTTTCACTAACAGAAGTGACACTGTCAATCCATTTTATTCCAACTTAGGCAAGGGTTTTCAACCAAATGGAATAAAAAAACCCAGATGTTGAAACTAGTCTGGGGACCCATAAAAACAAAGCTATTTATTTGGTTACTTTACAAATGCCTTTCCATCAACAGATGATAAAAGTGATATGCTTCAGGTTTTTACCCCATCAGTTAGTAAATTTGGTTAGAATTTGAGAAGAGCCTTGAGGCCAAAGTCCATGAAGACATACTACCCCTCTCAGCCCATGAGTGATCCTCGTACCTCCTGCAAGTGCTAGTGAGTCTGAAGCATTGCTTGATGAATTTGAAGGAAATAAAAAACCTCATGCATATTTATTGACACATCTGGATTGAGGTAAGGACAGGACAAATGGGTAAACATGTAATTCTGGGATTGTTTCTAACCATGAGGTCAGGCGCCATAAATTTTCCATGGCATCATGAACTCTGGCAGTATTTCCCCCCCACCTCTTGTAGGAAGTTTCCACTGGATTGTGCACAAGCACAGTGCACTTTTGCTTTTCCACATTACATAATGTGCTACTATGTCATCTTGAACAATAGGGCTTTGCTGTTAACATCAACACTTATAAAAGAAAAAATAAAACCTGTTATTTTAAAAACTTGAGATAATTTATTTTATGCAAAATCACTTGTTCAGTGAGTGTTGAAAATAACAAACTCTAAAAATGAAGCATTAGATGGATCACAGCTCCTCTGTGGAAATTTGTGAGGATGCCTCCTCTGTTTCTTCCTGGCTAAGTGACAGCATAAGGACAATTTGCACACAAGGCTGCCTAAGGCGTAACAAGACTGGAAAAGAAGAATAAAGAAAGGGAAGTGGTGATATCTTTCAGTTCTTCTCATTATAGATACTACCAACAAGAGAAGAAGGTGCAAAAGTTTCTGACAGGAATGGGTTTTTCAGATTTTAGGTGGCTAAACTCCGGAAAGCTGTTGTGGGAACTTTTCAAATCTGGGCTCACAAAGAGACTGTAAATCTGATTCCCAGGGGTTTTATTGTGTTCCCACCACCAGTTCTCATACACTGAGCTGCAGTAACACTACAGCAAAACTGCAGAAAGAGCTGGGATTTTCTTGTACTTATCAATTGAATCAAGAATGCCTGTTACTTCTTTAGCATGTGTGATTGGATTTTCCAACATATTGATCACTATCAGTGCAACAGTGAAATCTGATCATGGATCAGCCATATCAGATTCAGCTACATATTATTCTTTCAATTTTCTTGAAGTCCTTCTGACATGTGCATGATGTTTCTTGTAGTGTTACATGCTCCAAACCGCTGCCTACATAAATCTGTGTAAGTGGAACCCTACTGAGCTCTGATGAAATGTGTTAAATTGAGGAATCATCGCATTAGATTGATTGTGTTTTAGGAGAGTCACATGTTCAGCATTTAAAGGACCATTTTGTTTCTTCAGCTGGATGGAATTCCAGGACATTATTTAGAAAAGAATAAGAATTGTTTTTCTAGGAGCTACAGCCAAAGTTTTGTTGGGCTGTTTTAAGGCCACCATCAACAATTCATCTGAAACTGGTGTGTACCTGCTATTGTTAAAAGAAACACCCAAGTGTAATCAATTGAAAGACATTAGAAAAATAAACATTTTTTCCCTTTGCAGACTTTGTGCACTCAGCAGAGCGTGTTTGGTCAGCAGTATTGCTCATCTGTTTGCAGGCACATTTTGATTCTACTTGTGTTCAAAGCAAAGAATTCCCCTAGATTATGACAATGTTGAGGACAATAAAACTAGCTGTAAAACTATGTGCTGTTAAAATCCTTTTCACCTGTTTCCCACTCCTCCAAACACACACTTTTCCACCCTTCTCAGAGTAAAGCTTTAACCAGTGACTAGAAGTGCTGGGAAGAGCAGTTGTGATGGTCTGCAAATTAGTGCAGCACCTGATCTCAGAGAAGAGCAGAAAGCGAGCAACAACCACTGAGTGACACACTCCTGGTATAAACACCAGAAACTTGAGCAGCACAAGAACTGGAAATAATTAAATTGAGTACTGTAAGAATATCAGGGAAGTGGTAAGAGAAAGATAATGATGGGGACAAATGTTTTGAATAAGATTCAGAAGGGCAGATATAAAAGTCGTGAAGGTGGAGAACCAGAATTATGCGATATGAACACTACAGTCTGCAGGGTAGGCTAAAAAAGCCCCGTGTAACATGGATGCAGCAAAATCATTCTGTAAAAGGGTAAAGACACTGTTGTGCAGACCATTGCAATGTCTAGGGGTTAAGTTTGGGAATCACTAAAATGTGGGCAACGGTTTTAGTAATTCTAGCTGATAAATTGCTGTTTATATGGAAATGCAGACTTTCAGGCAAAGAATGAAGCCAGCAAGGAAGAAAGGCAAAGATCTCCTTGGAGAATTCCTGTATTTCTACCATGCTAATACATTAAGTCCATTAGAAACACATATCCGAATGACTGGGAAAATTAACTGAATAAGAGCCAAAGTCACCCTGTATAGGGTATAGTCACCCTATACCATGTGAGGATGCCAGAAACTTAAAATTCTTAATTACTGTAGAACTGAAGGAACAGATTGGTTTTTTTCCAGGTAATCACTACTGCCACAGTAGAGGCAAAAGGGGAGAAGGCTCATAAGCATAGGGTTATAAATGGAAAGCACTGAATCACAGAATCATTTAGGTTGCCTTTAGGATCATTGAGTACAACTGTAAACACAGCACTGCCAAGTCCCACTAAACCATGTCTGGAAGCAAAACTTAAGTGTGATGTGCTGAAGTCAGAAAGACAACCTCCATTCCAGATCCGTGGAAAACTGCCAAATTCCATTTCAGTTCTGGTAACAGATATTCTTAATAAGTATTTAGTCAGCGATCATGACACAGAGCTTTTAGAGCAGCAAATGCTGGGTTTGGATTAACAGCCTTGAATCCAAGTTTTTCTAAAGAGAAAAAAATGCTGTAGAGCTCATTGGCTTTGTTTCTTCCATAGAGCATTTGACAGAGTGCTGTGCTGGAGAGTCATGGCTAAGACAGATGGGGAATATGAAACTGGGAAAAGAGCTGGTTTCTAGTGAAATGGCAAGAGACAGCGTTGAATAAGGAATTATTAGTCTGGATGGAAGTTACTAGCAGAGTTACTCAGTTACTGCTCTCCAGGCAGATTTGGTTGACTTTTTTTTCTTATCTCACCTGGCAGCAAATGAGCAATGACAGATTTGGCTAACAAGAGAAGCAGAGGTGTATTCGATAGATATGAAGAAAAGGAGTATTAGCACCCAACATTTGAGGACTAACTTAGTAGAAGTGGAACTTGAGACATTCAAGTGTATAAAATGCATAATCATTCCCTTAGAGATCACAGACAGAAACTTCATTATCAGGAATCACATTAGTTCATCACAGAATAAACAGAAGATGCTGAGATAATCCAACTTTGCAAGAGGCAAAGGTTTCCTTTGATGAGCAAGAAAATGTGAGAGCTTGTGTTTGTCTCTTCTTTTTTGTGTGAAGACATTAAAAGTCTGTCTCAGAAGAAAAAAGGGGTGGGAGAGGGGATACAATTGCTGGCAGACAGCAGACAGCAGACAACTAGAGCAACTAGGCTTTAGAGCAGCCCAGTGTTAGCACTAATGTGAGCAAACAAAACATAGCAAAAGATTCAACAGACCTTTATAGCAGAACCTGCTAATTTTATCTTTTTATACGCTTCACAGGCAAGTGCTCACCCATGAGGGCAGCAGAATCACAGGACAGGGCAAACAGAAAGGGGAAAGCAGATCTGGAGGTAAAGATGAGAAAAAAAATCTAAAAAGACTGGATTTTAAAACTTTGCATTTTGTTCTCTTTTAATAGAAAGCAACTCTTCTGCATATCAGACAGAAAACAAGGAATACATTTTCAAGTCTAGCAATATTATTAAAAACTGAAGGAGCAGAATCTAGCTTTTTCCCCCCTAAAACTGCACTGACTATATTCCAGTTAACAGCATTTTTAAAAAGGAAAAAGAAAAAAATTATATATTTTCAAAGAAGACGCTATTTCCAGTTCCTGGAACAAAAATATTAGATAGATGTTCCTCCCACTTACTCTGTGCCCAAGATATGGCATTGACATGACGAAAAGTCAAACAAACAAAAAAGACAGAAAATTCAAGGTTGTGGCTCCCCATGGCAACAGGAAGCAGAAAGCGTACGGAACATACACATTTACATTTTATCTCCTCATCATAACGCATGGGATTGTTGGGTTTTGATGGCTGTGGGACTGGTATCCAGATAATTCTGCTCTGTGAGCTGAGGAACAGCTCAGGCAGTTACTTGGATCTGCTCTCAGGTCAATGCTTATTCCAAGCTTTATGTGCAAAACCCAGACACAACTCACAGGAACTCTTCACTAAGTTAGGTGAACATTTTATGGCCATTACTGGAATAGAATGAACTGGAAACCTGGCTAAATACATCACAAGAATTCATTAAAATCAAGCAAAAATGAAAAGAAAACGTAAAGTACCAGAACTTTACCTGCTATCAGGCAAAATGTTCAAGAATGACTGAACTGACAATGGGCAAAAGCTTTTCTCACTTCTGATCTTCATGTTACGTGAAAATGAGTTTTTGAACAGGGAGAGACCTTTAAATACTGGGACAAGGTTGTCAAGAGAAATGGTGGATGTCCCATCCCTGGAAGCATCCAAGGTCAGGCTGAATGGGGCTTTGAGCAGCCTAGTCTAACATAAGGTGTCCTTGCACTGTCAGGGGAGTTGGGACAAGACGATCTTTAAGGTCCTTTCCAATCCAAGGCTTCCTATGATTCTACGAAACTATTCACAAAGAGATAAAAAATAGCTATGGGAGCACAAAAGTTGCAGCAGTACGGGCAAAGCAGAAACTCCTCAAACTCCAAACACCTAATACCCATGACCCTGAGTAGCTGCTTTTTTACATAAGTCATGCAAATGTCTCAATTTTTAGCCACTCTGGGATGCAGCATGTTACAGCAGTGCATTAGTAGTGCCTAGAGACTTCAGCTAAGGGCTGCACTATGTAACAGAGCTGCAATAAATACATATGAAGCAGTGAAAGAATGGCCCATTTTCTTTTACTATGGCAAATCAAGGCATAAAGGTGCAAGTTCCTGAAAACCTATGTCTGGAATCGAATCCACATCTCTTAGGAGTCTCTGTCCAATCTCTTACTCAAAATACATCCAGTATTCAGAAATGAAGCACTCTAAAGTCTCTGTTTCTGAGGTTTTTTGTCTCCACTTGCAAGCAGCAGAATCCTGATATGTCTTCCTCTTCTCTCCAGAGAAACTTTTGGTTCTCCACAAGAACATGCAGACAACCTGGTGACTGTGTGATTTAAGAAGTCAGTATAGATTCTCCACTCAAGGAGATGGGGTCTGACCACAAGGGTATTTTGGCTTATATTCTTAAATCTGCCCAGCAAAGAGGAAGTGATTTAGGTATAAACATCAGCTGGCTCATTGACAGGCAGTGATGCTCACGAACAATAATCTTGCACTGCAAGTTCTAATCCTCTTTCAAAGATTGACAATTGTTAATGAGATTTATTTTATGAGCAGATAGAGACCAAAACATCAGCTTCTCTCTTTACCAGATGATAAGGGATTTTCTTGGAGATTTTTTACACAATATCCATTAAGGAGATTTGAGGCTTCCACTCTCTCAGGAAATGAGGCAATGGCAGCAAAGTATTTCTGTTCAGGTGTTAGTTATTCAAATCAACCATGCTGTTGGAACATGTCACAAACACTAATTCACTTAATCTTATAGCAGTCATATTTACAGATGTGGGAAGGTTTTATTGGTTTTAGATTCAGAAACATAGGAAAATATTTTCAATTCAGGCCAATCTGTATATGCTTGCCAATAACTGGGAATAGCAAAGAAGTGGCCACAGTGCAGAAATTACTAAGAGAAATATTGGCTATGCTCAACTAGATCAAAAAGGTCATTATCTAGCATTTCAGTCTACCATTTTAAAAAAAGAATACAAACTAGTGATAATTTGTTAGTGGCAGTGTCACAAAAAGAAAATATATCAGGTGAAGTCCACTTGAGTTTGACTTGATTCAAGTTCAAGTCAGTAATGCCCGCAATGCCTGATTTTGTGCAGCCTGACCCATGTCACAGTTGGTATGATCTCATCTTACTGTCACAGTGATCATCCATCATTACAGTGGGCCAGTTTTTCCCATCTTCAGAAAGAGAGGCTGAAAAGCAGTGATAGTAACTGCTCTAGTCTTTATGTTCATTCATCTGGTGAGCAAGCAGACAAAATCACCTCTGTAATCTGAGAGAAAAGATCTTTGTGGTTTTAATCTATTCCTTTAAGCACTTTTACAAAATGCATATTTATATTAACAACATTTTAAAATGTGATTTTGAAAACAACTGGGGACAATTTGTTTGACAGAACTAGAAAGAACTTGGTGCAGACACCTTATGTAGATGGTGGCTATTCCCTTCTACATGCATAAAAGTTTCAGGAAGAGGAGAGAGAAACAGGAATTTTTGTCACTGAATGTCAACTGTCTCATCTATAAAGGCTCCACTTTGGTGTGTCAGAGACAAGAAGTTATTAAATGTACCTAAACCTGCATTAGTTTATTTGGCCTTACCCGTTTCTGGCTGCACCTCACAATCAGGAAGGTCTCAATGCTGTGCTCTTTCAGATAAGCGTTGCGCTCCCCTCCGAAGCCCAGCTCCACCTCGTAGTCTCCATTGAGATAGTTCAGGGTTGCTTTTGTTATGTGGATGCGCCTTGAATGAGACAAAAGACAAGCAAGTTCTGTAGACTCCAAAAGTTATCACCTAAAAAGCCAGGTCCTGTCAGGAATGGGTTCCATGTACTGGAACAAACAAGGAAGAAACCCCAGTTGATTTAGCCATGCCACTACTCTTACACATTTAGTGTGGGAGTTTCATGGATAAACACAACAGCTGTGATGAAGCAACTTACCCAGCTTTGCCCCCTGCTTCCATGTGGTTGGCTAATGTGACATCGTTGGACCACACATCAAACTGCCACTTCCTAAGGCCCAAGACCCCGCAGTGAACTCTCCCACTGTGGATTCCGACCCTCATGTTGACATTCACGCCCGTAACCTCACGGACTAGTCTGAAAAGAGACATGGGGGAGAAAGGACATTACTAACCACTGAGTGGTTGCAGTCAGCTGCACAAACTTGCATCCAGAACACAAAAATCCATAATGATCCATAAATTATCCACACATACAGATGGTGCAGCTCATCCATATCAACAGGACAACGGAACAAAACTAGACGAGCTGTACTGCTCTTGCATGGCCAGGCTGGCCAAGAAGAGCCCTAATTAGAACGTGGAGCTCTTGGAGTTAATCCATGTACACTAACTCAGGATCAAGTTGAGAACTCATAAAATATTATCTCTGGGGCAGTAAAAGGATTAAAGTGCTGGTCTCTGATTTCCATACCAAAGCTGGACATAACCTGCCAGCACTTGGCCTCATTAAGAGTAATACCATGTTGCAAAGAGAAAAAGGAAATGATTTCAGAGATCTTAATTTGTCTGTATGGCACCAAGCATCTACTCTTCCACAGATGAAATATGATATGTGTGTGAAATACCCCACTGAAGCTGGAAAGCTTGAACAGGCCTTACAGCAGCAAAACCAGAGAACCGCATCTATTGCAGTCACTCCAAACAGGCAGCTACAAATATTCAAGTTCTGATTGCAATAAGGTTTTGGATGCTCTGCTTGCTCCCAAAAAGACTGCTAGAATACTTTGTGGGTTTTTCCCCTTTAGGGCAAAAGTTAACTTCAAGAGCTGTTCACATGAAAAATATACTTAGGAGTGTGGGTAGGGGAAAGTCTTGATGAGGCCCTCAGAACAACTCTGTTTCTCGTTATTGCCAATCACATAATTCCCAGAATGTCCATGTTTCACAGGCAAATTCACCTACATGACATACCACTGTCCCTTCCTTTGAGTAGCAAGTTCCTTGCAGCAAGGAAGTACTTTATACCTTTCAGATTTCAATCTCTTCAATTTTCAGGTTCATCCAGTCCTTTCTAGATAACATCATCTGGATAGGTAAGTCCTCCCAATTTCCTAACATCAACATAGTTCTAATATTTATGCTTTAGTTATTAATGAAATTGCATGATTAAAGATAGACCAGTTCTGGACTCCAGTTCACTCCTAAGAGTGCAATATGTCCATTAAAACAGTGTCCAAGATGAATTCTTGTTGAAACAGCTCCTATCCTCTTCGAGTTCCTTTCTCTTTATGATCCCTATCTTATGTTTCACTATCTACTCACTGAAGTGACATTCATTATTTTTATTAACAAGCAGCAGAGATTGTCTAGCAGGTAAAGGAAGCTGATACGGGTAAGGTGTTACAGGCTTATTAATTGAAAGAGCTGCAATCACAACACTGGGGAAAGGAACAGGAACTGGAGTAATAAGAATGTAGCTGCACCCATAAACCTGACAGGAACAACACAGCTGCAGTTCCTCTCTCCACTGGGTGCTACAGCTCCTCCTGCACTCCATGCCAAGCCATGATACTGACACAAGACCAGGGAACTTTTCTCAGAAGAGTCATTGATGAGCAGGTGACTTTGTCTAGACTTTGCAGCAAACAAATAAGTTTGGTTATTCTTTATAGACAAATGAAACATCCTTTGTTACCTTCTTTTTTTTTCAGCTCATTTATACCAGCAGTACAGTGAATACAATTTTCTTGAAATCTTTTCTATTTGGGGTAACACTCCCTGCTGTTATTAGATACAGATGAAATCAGCCTACAGGCAGGGCCCAGTGCTGGTGAAGACTGCAATCAAATGTTCAGTAGTTATTTGTTACCTGCAATCAAATGTTCAGTAGCTCTTGGTTACCTTAATTGTGAAACCTCTTATCTTGATTCTTAGCTAGGGGGGAGGAAGAGGGAAAGCAGAGGTAGTGAGAACAGAGTCACCTTCCAGACTTATTAAGAGATAAGATTGTTAAATGCATTCATTATACAGTGAGTGGGAAACAATTTTTAAAGGCTGCTGGAGAGCTATTTGTAAACAAACACTGAGCACACTTCAACTCTGTGTTTATTCCAGGTAAGGTGGGTTGCAGTTAATCAATGAAGTCTAGACTTCCTGGTGTTATTTAGCCTTTTGGGGAATTACACAGCAACACATGAAGACCTCTGGATTTCATCAGGCCAGCTACTGGGCAATGAACACAGTATTCTGTTTGTAGGACTGGTGGTTAAGGATTACTGTTTCTCATGTTTGACAAGACTCTTTATCACTTGCTACTTAACTGTACCTCACCTGGAAGAAATAGCATTCTTTCAAGGGCTACTGGAAACTAGTTACTTGCAATTCTTCTTGTTTTGCACATCGCATACAAACCCCAAAAGGAGACTGGTGCAAGGCAATGGAGTTTAAAACCAGGAAAGAAAAGGGAGAAAGTCCTGACAGTGTACACTGTACACAAAACAAGGGAATGCTGTTGCATACTGTGCTTTGAATGGTGCCTCCTGGGTGAAAACACTGCTTTTCACCCTATGTATTTGTGTTATGAAAATGAGGGTGAAAACTCTGGGGGTGTATTGATGTCCTTGCAGAAATTCAAATCGTTAAGGATGTACTGTACCAAGTTCAGTAAGGTGGTACTCTAGATTTTATCAAGCTGAAGGGGAAACTCCATCAATTTACTGTATGGAATGAGGAGAACTGCCTAGAGATCTTCTACTTCTCTGTTGGTACCACTAATACTTCAGGAGATGCTTTCAGAAAATTAAAAAAAAAAGAACAACAGAAGAGAAGGGAAAGAGCAGGAAAGTCTGTGTGGCAGGGATGGTGTAGATATCAAGGTCAGAGTTCTCTGGTTTGGTTACCTTGCTCCTAATGTAGAGAAGACCTAACAGGAAAGAGAATCTACCTGCATTTGTTTTGAGCTTCTCTATGGGGAATATGGTACTTACGAGATGGCCTCTATCATATCCATTCCCATTTCAACACAGCAGTGTGCATGGTCAGCCCTTGCTTCTGGCAACCCAGACACACAGTAATAGCAATCGCCCAGGATCTTGATCCGTAAACAGTGGTTCTCCTAAAAAATACCAAGAATAATAAAGGATAAAGAAGTTCTCAGCTTATATTTGTGCTTGCAATGGCTTGCCTTTTAGGGCAGTGAATATTTAAGAAACCCAGTGAACCAACACAGTATGTCATTCTTGCAACAGGAGAATAAAAACAAGAGGAAACAAAATTATAATAGCAAACTTACAGCTGCAAGCTTATCGAATCTGGCAAAGAGCTCATTCAGTGTCATGACCAGCTCCTGAGCAGTGCACTGGGAGGCCAGACTGGTGAAACCCTCTATGTCTGCAAAGAGGATGCTTGGGAAAAGAGAGAGGGGGGGAAAAAAAAAGGTGTTACAAAATTTGTTGCTATATATTTGTGTAAGTGTAAATTCCAAGGTAGAAGTCTGAGATGGGGAGGAGAGTAGGGGTATCCCAGCCCTGCAGGAACAAAGAGAAGAGGAACCCTAATGGCACCTTAAGATGCATCCCCTGTCACACCTGCAGCACCCAGGAGATCCTCTCAGTAAGGCTGCAAGCACAAAATGTGCTGCCAAATGACAATCGCAGACCTTGCCAAATGAGGCCAACCAGGACACAAGGATATCACATCACTCATCTGGCCAGGATGGACTGGGAAAGCCCTGTGAAACTGTTTTGAAAGCAGACTTACTTGAATTACAAGTATTATTAATGACTCTTTGATTTCAGTGAATTGGTATTAATGTTGTACTGCAAGGACAACAGTGGGCTGTGGGTTTTTTTAAACTGCACAAAGATTCTGTCTCATTGATAATTACAACATGAAAAATACTGACTTGCAATCAAACCCAGCCATTATGGCAAATTTAAAACTATTCAGTAAAACAAGAAGCCAACTGCACCTATATAGATCTAAGATAAAATGTAGACATGCATACACATTTATAAAAATAGAAAATTCGTAAGTTCTACTTGTATATTGGAACATTTATCCAGTGGTTGATTTGTTCTTTGAAGTTAATTATTGCCATCAAGCTGTACTTGGAAAAGAAATTAAAAGTCTAAATAACAACCACTTAGGAATTGTTTCTTCTTTGTAAAATAAAACTCCAACATGTTTTAGGCAAATTGCAGAAGTATGTTTTCAGTTGGAATTCCCTGCAATGTCTTCAGTCAGAAAGCAAAACCAACAAAAATATTTTCACAAGCATTTTTTGCAAAAATCCTGAAACACATTTCAATTCTGGCATGCTTTTCATATTTTCCTTCTACATTTCAAATCAAATAAATCACCAATGAAACATATTGCATTAAATACTTCTTTCTCAGTCAGACTGATGCTAAAATATACAAGAAAAAAACAAGACAGGAATGCAAGGATGTCTGAATCAAAATATACTTTGCCATTTTTAAACACTTGAGAAAACATACAAAAATAAATCAAGATTCCACATATTTACAAATAAAAGTAAACCTCCTGCAGAAATACACTTGAAATCAAATGAAAGCTTAGACAAGTCTGTACTGCTCATAAGCAACTTAAGTATGTGCTAATACATAAAGCACCAATGGGAAATGTCTCCAGTTCTTGTGGCAGTAACAAAATGTATCTTGCTGCAAGCATGTTCCTCTTCCAACACAGGGCAAATTGCAAATTACTCACTTTCAAACACGTTCACACTCTTTGCTCTTGTGCATGTTGCAATAGCCTTGTGTTAGAACAGGAGAAATCAAGATCAGCTGCTGCTTTGATGCTCACAATGGGCATATCTGAAAATACTACACAGGGATGCCCTGGGCCTTCTCTTCGTGCCTAATAAATGTGGATAAATGACTGAGGTTGCTCCCTCCATTCTCCATTACTATCATGGTAGATAAATGGATCAGACTTTTCTAGAAGTTAAATTGTGGCGATATTTTCAACCACACAAATGAAGCAATCAGCAGAGACCTATGGAGCTGTTCTACACAGATTTGTGTCAGCTGACCAAGCCCCTGAGTGCACTACAGCCAGCCAGCCGTGTGACCTGCTCTGCCAGCAAGCAGCTACTCCACTGAGCTATCAGAAGACACTCTCTGGGACACACAGGCTGCAGGGAATGGAAAACCTCATCAGGGTATGAAAGGACTGCATGTGAGATGGCAGAGGACAGAGCAGGTAACCGGGAACTGAAGATGGAGTGGATAGAGACTTGGTGTCAGGTGACTGGAGAAAGAACAGGACACAAGAGTCAGAGAAAACAGTCCTTGAGAACAGGAACCCAGCCCGAAGCCTCTGTCCTCTGCCCTCAGCAAGGAACTCTGAAAGCCACTAAATCACATTTTACTCCTCTGCCTAATCTGTCCCCTCCACACAGTCCTGCTAGCACTGCAGCTCCAGCAGCAGAGATGCCAGCCAGGTCTCTCAGTCCCAGCCCTGCTAATGACCCACAAGGGAGGAACAGGCACTTCTGTTCCTTCTGTTATTAGCCCTTGGAACCCTTAAATTCAGCCTGCTCCCTGTAAAATACCCAACAATCCAGAAGTGAGTAGGAAAAGAGATGTCTCTTAGAGTAGCCATCAGGGAACAGCACATGATCCTCGTCCCATGTTTAGTCAGAGCTGTTATTTGAAAACAAAGCCTGTTACATCTATGTCCTTATACACACAACACACAGGCAGTGAGATGTCTGAAGCAGCTCCAGATCCTGCCAGTGCATCTTACCCAGACTAACAGCCTCAGAGATTAAACACACAGCTTCCCACTACCCTTAGCTCCTCACTCCACACTTCAGTCTTACATGTCAGACCACCCTCAGCAATGAAAAGATGTTATTAAAGGACCATGGTGTTGGTGATTGTGATGAAGGGCCCAACTCAAGCCAACTATTTGTCAGTCTTCAGAGGTCATACCATTTCCCTGCTGGTGGGAGGACAATGCCAGTAACAGGCCTCCCTTGTGCCAAAATGTGCGGTAAATGACAGTGGTCAACAAAAGGTCAAATGAAATTATTATTATAGCTATAAAATATCGTGAGATAAGTAAGGCAGTGGTTTAGCAGTACTATTAGCTGAAGCTGATTAGAAAGGATTGACCACAGAATCTGCAGTCTGGGCATCAGCAACTATTATCAGCCCTGAGTCCCAGTCTCTTCATCTGGGAGGCAACTGCTTTGTGGAAAAACCAGTTTAGCATGTAATTAAAATGTTGTAATGGTTTCAAAGCTTTTGATATATTTTCCACTCCATTGCTGTCTTCAGATTTACCATCTGATTGGGTTTTGTCCAGCAGTAACCAGGGTATGACCTCAAAAAATACAGAAAATGGTTTATTTCTGGGACAGACAGAGAAGAAAAGAGGAGTTATCATTAATTTTATATGTCTTTTTAAATTCTTTCTGTTTTATTTTGGTTGAAAAGTACCACAAATTGTGTTTCAGGGTAGAGGTGAATACTTTCCTAAGCTCCTATTTCAGTTCCTATTTCCAGCAAGGACTGGCTCAAGATTTCATCGCTGTACAAGGCAAGCTCAGTTTTGTGCCTGTTGCCCTACGTGGCTCATGATACTGACAGGAAAAAAGGATGAAAAAGAGCCTGATGGCAGATCCTGCCATCCTCCCCTCTGTTTAAGGACCAGCCTGACACCAGCCTGCTCTCGCCCAAGCCCCAGGCAGGGGAAGAGGAAAGGCAGAGACAGGGACTGGAACAGCCCATAGCTGCTGGCTCCTCTGGATCCCACCATATCTGAAGGGTAGCACAGGGCAGGCTGGGCTCACAGCTCCAGCTGCTGCTGCCATGGGAATGCCAGCCTCTGCCTTAGCCTGGCTCTTCCCAAAACCACCAGGACACAGTGGACTGCAAGGCCTCCATGAGCAGGATGTCTGGGTGCTTTGTGCACAGGGCTTCACAGAGCTGCAAAGGCAGACTGAGCTGAAATGGAGGGAGGCACAGCTAGAATGCAGAGACACCAGGAGAAAATTCCCAACCTGCTGAGTTCAGCTTTCCCATTTTTTGGTCTGTAATGCATTCACACAACAATTAAGATACACCCGGACAAGCAGCTCTGGAACCAGCAGGAGCCTCAATGCAACATCCCAGAGACCAGCACAGGTCCATCCCACTGCACCTGGAGTCCCACTACGGCAGGTCCTTTAAAACTATCTCTGGTAAGTCAGGTGATCCTTGCACTACTGATGTACCCTCAGGCAGAAGCATCACAGGATCTTTGAGATTGGAAAAAGATGGCAAAGGAGAACTTTCTTTGCAAGTGTGCAGGAAGGGGAGAGACTTGGCAGAAAGCAAAGAACATAAGGAGTAAGAAGAGCTAAGGACAAGGTGGGAAGCAGGAAACCACATGAGATGTTTAAAAACCACACACATCTACAGAGAATGATTTTGAAGTGCAGATTTAAATGTCTGAGGCTAATACAATTATCAAAGGAGGGACATGACACAGGTTTCCCTGCAAATGCAGGATTATTCAAAATGCTAAATTAAATCATGAGTGCTTCTAATGTAAAAACAAAAAAAGCCAGTTGTGTTCTATTTCAAGCCATGTGCGTGCCATGCACGCCAGCCACAACATAAATCAAGCAAGGCAAGAAACACAAACCCTATCACCATCACAACGGTAATGCCAGTCATGAATATAAACACCATGTGTTGCTGGAAACCAAACACCACAGGCACTGCATGGGAAGCAGAATAAAACCCCAGACTCGGCGAGCTTTAATGGCTTACGATAACTGCAAAGTGCATCTGCCTGGATCTGAACCAAAGCTGTAATATTTTACCACAATGAACACTACCTGCAAGAGAAGAAAGAGTTAATGTGTCATGACAAAATAATTGTTGTTCACTAGAAACAAATATTCATGAGCAAAGTGTGACAAGAATGTCACTGGCTATAGACACAGTCTGCCCTTGTCAGTGAGCTCACTAGGCTAATGGGTGAGGACAGGGTCTCAGGGTGCTGCAACACCATCCACTGCAATTGGTTTTGCATGTCCTTAAGTCATCCTGTGAACAGGGAAGAAGAAAGAAGAAGGATGGACTGGGATGAAGCTGACAAAACTGTCACTTGAAAAGCTCGGTTAAGCTCTTAACACCAAAGCAGGCTTTCAGAGAACCAAAGTAGGCTTTCAGATTGCTTCTAGTGAACAGTAATTATTTTATTATGACACATTAACTCTTTCTTCTCTTGTAGGTAGTGTTCATTGCGGTAATGTTGATGTTGGAAGGGAACTCCGAAGGTCATCTTGTCTAACCCTCTGCTCAAGCAGGGCCACCTAGAGATGGTTACTCAAGACCATGTTCAGATGTCTTTTGAGTATCTCCAAGGTGGGAGCATCTCTTCAGCACTTTGGTGAATGAGTCAATTTTTGCACTTGGACGTCTGTTTAAAATCCAGTTCCCCTCCAGCACTGTAAGCCCAGAACTATTTTCCAGCTCCAGTGACATAAACATAGTATTAAGTTCATCTAGAAGTTCCTAGAATAGACAAGACATCAAGATACGTCCAGTCTCTCCGTCCTAGTTATAGCTACTTGGGGATCTTTGAACCTTGAGGTCCTCTGTGTCTTCTGTTCACCAGGAACACAAAACATCTCATCATGCTCTTTCCCTGCTGAATTTGATAGCAGCAACAACAGAAGGACAAACCAAAACAAGCTGAGGACAAGTTTCTAGCAGTGCCACAGTGACCATGGTCAGGCAGCAGTGTGTCTGGGAAAAGCAGCACAAATGTGAGTAAGGGGAGCAAAGCCCACCTAGGGAGGCTGAAGTGGCCCACACAGATCATTGTGCTGAGTGACAGACCAGTGACCAGTCCAGCAAAATGCTTCTAGACTATCTCAGGTCTCAACAGCACGTCAGCCTTGCTCTCTAGGGATGTCTGTGTGACAGGCCAAAGACACAGCCCTAGCGATGCAAAATATGTTCTCCAGAACAGCAGGACATCAGACAGACCAGAGGTTAAAATTTTTCCTCTTCCTACAGTCATGGGAAAAAAGCAAACACAACAGTAAAAAGAGACATGCTCTATCCTAAACTTATATGGTAATTTCAGAGAAGACCCATGTAGTATTGGCAATCACCTATTGTTTCAAATGAGCCCTAGCAGTTCTGTGACACATGAGCTGGCCCAGCTACCCCTTGGGAAGCAGGACTCCATCCTGCACCATGACAGTGTTCCATCTTGAGATCGGTCAGGCTGGCTCCCACTTGCTCAAGAGGGTGAGAAGGCACAAATGTACACAAATGTTGTGATAAGCAAAGGAGTACTGGCAAGAGAGAGAGAAGACAAAATAGGAGGAAATACACACAAAACCCCTACAAAACCAAAATCCTGGAACACTGTGAGCCTTTTCACCTTTTTCTTTACAACAAGAGGCAGAAAGTCTCCCCTCTCATCCCTCTTCCAAAGTTTTCAAAAATGTAAACTAAACCCACATGCCATATTTTAAAAAGTTCACTCTGCAAGGCCAGACTAAGTGAATCTGGTCACAGCAAAACCAACAAAGAAGCAGAGACCAGATGGCTCTGAGAGACACTGGTGGCAACGTGCAGACTGCCATCCACAGCCACTGCATGATGACAGCCAGGCTCATTGCAAAGACACAAACTGCAGAGCCCTGTTTTGACTTGGTTTTCCCTTGTTTGCTCTCAGGTAAGTGTTACTGGAGGTCAGAACTGCCTGAGGGGCTCATCTGGGAGATGCCCATCTCCAGCACAAACATTCCACATTTGTGGCTGCAGTTCTGTCTGCATTAGCACTGCTGGGAATGCCCCATGGAAAGGGTCTGGCCCTGCTGATGCTCAGGAGCTGCTGAGAAAAATGGCACCATACTGTCCATCATGGTCAGTGCTCCTCACCTCAGTGCCTGTGGTCTGTCCCTCACTGCCAGCACAGGAAATGAGAAGGAATTTAGATCCTGAAATCACTAACCAGAAGGGGAAAAATGCACCAGTCATGCAAAGAAAAGTTTTTCCATGACCTCCCTAAGTTTGCAGTTTACAAGCATGAGTAGCATCCCAAGTTACTGGAACTTAGCTCTAGCTAGGCAACATCAATACTGCTTTTTAAAATTATTTTAAACATGAAAAAAACTTGCTATCCTCTCCTTCTAAATGTTTTGAGTTACACGATTTTCTTATTTCAGCAGACTATATTTAACCAGATTGATTTTTCACTGGAAACAGGAATAATAAATAGTCTTTTGGGAAGAAAAACTACTTGAGGAAGGCAAAACAAATATAAATAGATATGCAGTGGCTACCAGCCAAACTATAGGTGTGACACACTATAGATGTCTTTGAGATGAGGGAAAGGAATTTTATTCCTCAATCATTGCCAGCTGAATTAGATGCTGCTGTCTGTCAAACCTAAAAAAAGAGATCCAACCATCCTAAATAAGACTGTGTGTTATTAAGAAGGAGGAAATTTAGACCTCTTTCATGTATCTAAGAAGGGAGTGATGGGAATGCCGATTTTTTTCCAATTGTTCTGGTCAGGGGAAAAAAAACATGTTAATGCAAAAGATGCGAAATCCATTCCATCTCCAAGGAAGTTTAGGAGGGCAAAGTTAAAGGATAAGGCCTTTTGCAGGAAGGAGCCATGCACAATGCTGACCCCAACCATGTGCCTTTGCTGTGGCTCTGAGCAAGCCCAAACCCACCCAGGTCTGCTTGATCAGTACAAAAGAGCTGGCAGGTCTGTCCCAAACTGGAGCTGGATCTGGCCCACACCAAAATAAACCTCAGATTCATTTCTGTTCCACAAGACAGCCTGAAATCCAGAACTGCACGTAAAACAGAAAGGAAAAGCCATATTCTGGTTTTCAAACTTCAGGTGTGCTTTTTCTTGTGCACATTCCTCTAGTCTGTTTTCTGGGATTAGAGCAATCTCTGATATCAAAGTCCCGCTGTAAACCAATAAGTAGGACAACAAAGCTAAGAGAATTTTGAGAAAAGGAACAAACACAGTTGTAGCTCTATTCAGGGCAGGAAGGCACTATTCCTTCTTGCCTTCTCTTTGAGACAATACTTGGCAAAATTGACTGAAGCTATAGAAGCGGCATGGTAGGAAAGAGAAACAACTAAAAAATTAAGCATTAAAGCAAAAGAAAACCTGTTGCAAAGAGGCTGTGTGCCAGCAGTCAATCGGTTGTCAGAGAAGGCAAAAGAGTAATAAATTTTGTCACAGTTAACAGTTTCACATGTATATCCTGGCTCAGGCACATGGCACGGAGATGAAATTGCCTCTAATCAGGTTTGTGATGCTTTCTGTTATATACTGCTCAGGTCTTCGTGTTTGATGGAGAAAGAATAAGCTCTTCATAGCTGTGAAAACTGCCTTCAGTCTGTTCTTCTCTGGTATCATGGATATTCAGGCAAACAATGCTGCTTTTGTACTCCCTAACCAAAAAGCTGCAGTAATTCTGCACGCAGCCATCGTTTCAATCTAATCTTACTTCTTCGCTCTTACCCCCAGCTTTCCCAGTGTCCTGTCTTTTTGGATTTATTTACTTTGTCATTTCAGCAAGACAGGGTTTTCCCTCTGGAAAGTCACTACATAATGAAAACGTTACATTAGCATATAAATGTCATAATTTAAAACAATAAGGGGCAGTTGTGCCTTTCCCAAAGTGGGTGGGTAGCAAAATACACAGACTCCCAATGGGTCAGCTGAGAATGGACAAGTGATGTGATGTTCTGTGTACACAATTGCCACTGGTAGCTTATTAGATCAATAATACAAAGTGGCCATTTGTTGGGAAAACTGAGTGCTGAAGAACACGAACATGAGTCTTCCTGCCCTTTCTGGAACAGTCAGCATGAGTGGACTCGCTGCCCTCTCGCTTCTATACTTTTAAATGTAGATGAGCAGTTGTGTTTTTAAAATTATGCTGATAAAACTGTAAAGAGAAAGCATTTAGAGACACTTAACTGTGCACATTTTATAATGGTCACTTTTCTGAGAAACACCAGTGTACATCAGTGGAGGGGAACTGTAAAATGAAGACATAATTCTTCATCAGTTATTTTGAAAGTAAAAATGGCTGTCCAAAGAAAATGGTACAGCTCATTAACTGAGGGATCAATGTTATTTGATTAATAAACAAACCTGATAACACATTTAATAATAAACCACATCATGTTTTCAATGACCAGGGAGACTGGTTGCAATGTCAGACTAAAATGAAAAGGAAAAAATCCTGCAGGAAATTGAACTTGTTATCTGGTTGTTGCAGTCTGTACACTGCATTAATTTTCCTTACCTGATAAGAAGCAGTAATGAATAGATATCCTCAACTCACAAGTAAAGTCTCCCAACATTACAAGGGCTATAATTTAACATTATGGGGTTTTTTTTCCTTTTTATGATGTGACCAACCATCACATCTGAATTGACCAGTGGCACTTGGGCTGATATCTATCTTTGGTTCTCTTTGGAGACACAGAAAACTTCAGCTTCCATGGAGAAACAAGGTAAATATAGTGAAATTCTGTATCAGCAGTAAAACCACTCCTCCTCAGAAGGCAGTTCAGGTGAGCTCACTACATACTGATTTCTATGCAAAGATGGTCCTTGAACAGGGACTATGAAATTCCATGCACCTCTCCAGCCCCTAACATTTCTCATATTCCAAATACTTGGCATATTTCTGTGATTTCATAGATGATAAGCAGTGACATTAAGCAACTGTTAAAATGTCATTGGTGCTAGAAAAGCAAGACCACACTATTTTCTAGAGGTAGCAGTATGGTACATAGATAAAATACACAAAGATACTCAAGGTGACATGGGAAAACCCTGGCAAAGCAGAAATGTGAATCCTGGCCTCCTAAGTCCAGGAAACATCCACACAAACCTTACTCCTGACATGCTGGAGCAGGGACCATGGTGATGGCAGGTCTGCCCACTCCATATGTAAATCTCTCTAACTTTCCCCTAAATCTCCCCTGATTTTTGCAATCAGTGTTTTCATCTCATAATGAAGCAGACATATAATTTTAACTTGATTTCAAGAGAATTACTGTAATTGCCACCACCAGAATAATAGATCTGCATATAAAGAAATGGCTTTTCTCTTGCATTTTCCTGTGGAAAATTTAATTTCTGTGTTAATGCATTAAGATATTTCACTAAGCCATTTGCTTGCTATTCTCAATACTCACAGAATATTATCTCCAAATGTAGTTCCTGCAAACAGCTATTAGTTTAGCAGTGAACTAATATCAATAAAATCAATAGAGTCTGACCAGATATTTTCTATAGCATAGAAAGACCTTGGAGACCACTTAAAACATATAATATGGTAATGTGTCTCATAGCATAAAAATAAGAGAAAAGTTGCTGTTTCAGATCTTTCTACATCTATGCAAAACCAGTCCAGCTAATTTCTGTTTACTTTCTATGCCACTGCAGTAGCAGCAATTTTGGTTTTCAAAAAGCTGCATGAAATGGAATTTAAGTGCCTGGGAGGACACATGCCCATCTGAAGGCTAACACAGCTGACAATAAAATTGTGGCTAACGAGCCACAGGACAAACAGGTTGGGACTTTTCCTGTTGGGGATCTGGTGAATCCAGAGCTGAAGTCACTTGCAGAGAAGGAATAAGTTTGAACAGATTGCCTCAAGTGAAAAGTCTTTTAGAGTATCCATGTTAACAGTCACACAGATCCTGTCCCTGGCACTGATACATTCATGTTTCTAACAGATGCCTTGGATTAGAATAATTTGCTTTTCTGGACAGGAGTAGCTAGGACTGTAGTAAAGTGCTTCTCAAACAACACATCCATGTTCTCCCTGGGGGTGTGTGCTGCAACTGCCTGAACTGATGTGGTACAAGTTCCCAGCATGAACAGGGCCTGGGGCTCTCAGGCACGTCTGCAGCAGTGGAGAGAGCAGCAAACAGACCATGCAAACAGAACACAACCCGTAAAGGTCTTCAAACAGTCTGGAATTGGCAAGATGCTCACTAAGGCAAATGGCAGCTGTGGTACTTGTATGGCTGGGTTTAATGCTCATGTAGCTCAGACACCAGGAGATGATTCCCTGTTTTTACGCTCCAAGCCACTCTCCGGAAGCCTGAAAATGCTTAGCACAGCTACTCTGCTTCTTATATACCACAATAAACAAACTTGCAAAAGTGCTGGATTCTAACAGCCACTGCAAAGGAAGAAAGAAAGTGCGGGGTGGTGGGGGGGGGGCAGCACAGCAGCCCACACAACATCAAATGCTGGTAGGCTCAGTGCTAAATAGCAGATGATTCTTACTGAATAACTGCCCTAGATTTTGCAAACAATACAGGGAGCAAAAATAGAAACCCATTTACATATTGCTGTTAATAACTTTATTTATAGTGTCACAGCTAGAGCACAATAACTGCAGCCATGGCTTAACTTGAAAGCCATTCACTGTGGAAGAGTCAGACAGATACTGTTTTCTCAATCCTTATGCAACTGAAAAAAAATCCTTGTAAACAGCACCAGAAAAGACATTAACAGCAGTCAAAGCCAAAAGCAAATCATCCAGAGGATCCCCTTGGCTTCTGCACCTTCTGGCTACTTAGGACATGCTGTGGTTAATCAAAGACCACCGGGGCTAGAAACCCTGACAAGTAATTTTTCACTTGAGTTTGAGCCTCATGATAGCACCTTACAGGAATATTTGACTGTTGTTTAGTTTATTTCTTTGGTTGCTATTTATTTGTTTGAATTAAGAAATACAGATAGGGCTCAGACTAAGTCAGCAGCTACAATAAGGAACAGTATGTGTCCAGCATTTAAGAGAATCCCTCCCACATCCGTGCTGCCATCTACATGACTGTAGCCAAATGTTACCTGGGAGCCAAGATTCCTGCCAGCTAAAATACTACTGGCCTGACTCAAAAGACTGGCACATCTTTAAGGTACAGAAGTGTACACAGAAATTTGTATCCATAATTCCATAGTATTTCGCAAATGCTTGCTAGTTATAAGTAAATGGAGTGAAACTGCAAGCAAGGAAACCATCTCCTAAGACCCTTCACCCAAGATGGGAGAAAACATGGATCAATTTTTCCTCTGAGTCCATCCTGAACTGGACAACTGGCTATTTTGGATTGGGAACAGAGGTGCCCTCAGGACCTCATGCTGCAGCTGCTCATTACGTATAAAATACTCAGAATAATTAGAGGCAGAGACAGTGAGCACTCCGCTCTGCCCTGCTGATTACGGTGCGCGCTGTGACATGGAATTTAAGCCGCTGCTCCGGGGTTTGATTCTTTTATATCAAAAAATGACACAGTTAACAAAAGAGAATGAGGATGCCTTCTTCATTTATGGCTCTACTAGGAGAAGTGGCCTCAAATGCCCTCTGGTACATGGGAGAACCGAATCCAGATAACCTGGCACGTGGGTTGAGCCTCTACGCTCCCGATGAGTGTGGTGTGCCTCATCACTTGTGCCTCTTCAGATCTTCACTACCTCTGTGTTGTAATTTCTGCCACATGGAATGTCAATTAATAACTGAATTAATTAATTCTCCGGGTTCCCAGTTTAGTGAGGAACAAAAAGATGCCCCTTTGGCATGGCAGCCCAGCAGAATTTCGCTCCCCCGCAGATACAGCCAGAGCCCATGAGAAGAAGTCCCTAGCACAGAGTGTGAGTCTTTGTGCACTCCCTGCTTGTTCTTTAGGCACAGTTCCTCAGAGCCTTCAAGACATAGTCATCAGGACACTTCTACAATGGGAGCCAGGCATTTCTGAACTCTGATCAGCCTCACTACCCAGTCAAATTAAAGAACTCACTGTCCGTCTCAGGTTTTAAGTTTTCAGACAAGATACTATTTTCAGTTTACTGCTTCCCCCATTGCATGCTTCCAAGGAAAAGCAGCTCAGCAGGTAAACCACACCTGCAATTTCAATGTGCCTGGGCTCTGCAAGAAATTCGTAATCACTTCCAATTCCAACAACAAAATTTTACACAGTTTTCAGCTAAAAATTACAAAGACTACTGGATATTAAGAATATCACTTAGACTTTACACTGTGTAACACCACTTTGCCTCTACATGAGAACTGTTATCCCAAACAGTGACCTGATGGCCACTATTCCACAGAAGGGAAGAATCTTAGGGAAGAAAGGCAAGGACGTGAGTTTTTTCTCATTTTTAATTGAAACAAAGTAGAACTATTAAATGAAAAGGCCTCTTTTTCTCTTGCCTGGAAAGGAAATGAATCTCACAAAGGGGCTTACAGTAGTTTTGAATGCAATCCAGAACAAAAGGTTCCAAATGAAACAGAATAATTATACTTTTATGGATCAGCTCTTGGCATTTGTTGAAGCCTGATCTGTAACTGCAATTGCTCAAGTTCCCCTGAGCAGAAGCCAAAGTCTTGTTTGTTTTGTTCTACAAATTGATTCTTATTAGCTCATTCTCTGGGAACAGCCAAGGCACAAAGCAGCGGTGCATTGGTGTTCATGTTCCTGGGAATGGAGACTCTCCACCAGCACTGCTATGACACATAACTGTCCACTATCTACACCTGCTTGCATTTGGTTTCCATTCTCCCTTCTCTTTTCCTCCAGATATGCTAACAATTGGTAAATTTGGTCTTTTCTTTCCAAGGTTTTTTTGTCTTCCCCATATTTTTTGCCTACCTCTCCTCCCCACTACTATCCCATCAGCTCTGTGCCATAGGTTCTCTCAGTTCCTTCATGGTCCAGGGTGTTACAAAGCACCTTTCTGAATTGCTGCGTCATTCAGCACTGATATATGGGTCTGCCAGCCCTTGGAGATAATGGAAATTAAGTAGCTGTGAGAAGGAGGGTTGTCCTAGTAACCTTCTATTAGCAGCATTCCCCACAGTGAGCAGGAATGGAGCCAGTGTATGATCACACTCAGCAAAGAATCATGCTTAAATTAAAAAACCTACCCAAACCACCACTATCCAAAAACCCCAAAACAATGAGCTGACACAGCGAATGAAACTGTCACTACTGTGACTCTGCTGGGAAATCCCCCCACTGCTTCCTACATGCACCTTCTTTTTCATGTGAGAGGGCAAGTTGTGCTTCCAGATGCTCTGCACAGCTACTGATGGGACAAACAGGCATTTATAGCTGATCTTACAACTGAACAAAGCCCTGGTCACCCAGCCTTCTGCCACTTACTGGGGAGTCCTCTGCAACAGGAGGCTAGGAGACAATATTTTGCTGATAGTCACACAGATCCAAGTTGTATAAGCAGTCAGCACACCAGGTTTTTCATCTTGGGTGTCAGTTCTGTAGAACTGGAGATGAGGAAGTTCATTCTGAATGTTGATGATCCTCCTATATATTTAAGGCATCTATTTAGGAGGTTGATTCAAAAAAAGGGACATGATTAGTGGTCAAGAGATTCCTTAGATTTTCTCAGTACCTTTGAGAGCCTCAGATATTTGCCAAAATCACATATAGCAACCATGAAGGTCTCTGCTGGTCATGGTATCAAGGAAGATAAGACCTATATTCCTATATCTTGGCTGCTTTTTAAATAGCATCACACATACACTTCCCAATCTCTGAAAGCTATCTGCAAACTTCCAAGTCCCCAGAATCTACACAGTTTTACAAATCCTTATTCCTACCATTTAAAATTGTGTGCATCCTTCTTGGACTTTGTAACACAAATGGGCACAGAAAAATCTGTTTTCTAGAAAGAGCACTTTTATCATTCCACAAGGGCAATGCCATGCCAAATGGGATGTGTGATGAAATTAATTAAACTTTTGGTCTTTTGTCGCCTTTGCTCTTTTCTGCAGTCCTCTGGTGCTCCTCATTTCTGTTAGTTCTGTTTCTGAAGTGACCTGCTCTTAGCTTGGCTTCTTAGAAAAACTCCACTATCGAATTATGCAGACTGCACAGTCAGCACCAACCTCTCCCCAACTTTTTCACCACTTAGTATAAAGCAAAGTTACTAAAAAAGAGAAAGTTTTAAAACTACTCTATGACTTTAATTTACTGGAGGACATAGACTCAAGTTAGAAATGTACTAACTTGAGTCACAGGATGCCAGACCACTCAAGAGCTCTTCTCCACTAATTGGTTTCAGCTTTTGTCTCTTCTTCGTTATTTATCCAGTGTCAAAATTATATATACACCAGTAGGAACAGATGCACAAATTAGCAGCAATTGTTGAGAGATATAAATATAGTATAAAACAAGAGAAGTTAATCCATCCCCATCCAAAACTGTGCCTCTGTTTTATAGCTTCTGTAAGAGAGCTTCAAATAGTTTTGCAAAGTTCCCTGCATTACAGCATAAAAAGGTTAACTAATTTGTGCGTTTCAGTCATTATCATCTAGGGAGGAAGCAAAAAGGTAGGATGATGATTTTAATAAAAACCTCTTCAAATGTTATATAAACTCAATATTCTTAAAACCACTTTGCATGTTAACTACATGACAAAGCAGTTCATCAACTGAAATTTCACAAAGTCTTTACAGGAGAAAAGCAACTGTGTAAAAGCAAGTCTTCACAAAAGAAAAGTTTTGTTCAGAGAAGACTCGATTTTTCTTATCAAGGTTACTCCAGAGTACAGAGGACTGGAAGTGAATTAGTTGAATAAACATCATTTGATGCCTTTTTTTTTT
>WEKY01055240.1:77050-89605 GCA_013390045.1 Picathartes gymnocephalus | reverse complement strand
GTTCCTCCCCATCCATGCACAGATGCACAGGCTCCACCACAGCTTTCCCCTTCATAGCACAAATGTGTGGTGTTACACTTGAGATACCCTCTCTCACTGTAACCCAGGCCAGTGATTTTCTTTTTCTTTCCTGATTTTTTCTCCTCTTTTCTTTACTTCCTGCTGTTGACTCATGATTCTTCAGTCCCTTTTCTGCAGTGAAGCTGAGTGCTGCCCTGCTAGCTGCTGTCTCCCTTGGTTTCCTGCTATTTGTTGAGACAGGAATGCTGTATTATTTAACTCCATTTTGCATCCACCCCCTTCTTCCACAGATGTCCTTGGGGTATGACCCTTTTAAATTCTCCATAAGACACACTGCATATTATGTCAGACACTTAGCTAGTGTAAACTGTCATAGTTCCAGTCTGGACTTGGGGAAGGATGTTGTGTCTCTAGCTGGAGGAGTAGTGAACCTACTGCAGATTTGGAATTTTGCTAGGAATAAGAAAAAAGGTTTCCTGCAAAACTTGCAGCTCACCTTGCTTGGGGTTACATGAATTTTGGTTAACTTGTCCCTAGCCTTCCCTTCCCTCCGTGCACACATGGACTGTATTCTTTCTTTCATTACTTACGCCCCAAATACAACAGTGGAAATACCCAAATACTATGAGAGATGGTTTTGGTCTTATTATTCATGTTTTGTACAGAAAGATTCTGTATGAGAGAACTCTGTTCTCTTTAGATTTCCATCCTGGTATCTAGGTTGAGTTCAGATATCTCTGTGAAAGGGAAGACAAAATGTTGGGGAAGTGTTCACTGAGCTGGTGCTGCTCTCCAGCTGGACCTGCGACTGCCACGCTACCTCTTCATTAGCTGAAGAAAATTGTTCTAGAGTCTGTAACCATAAAGGGAAGTTGTCATGGTGGAGATAATACTAGGTTTATGCATGTGTGACTGAGGCAGAATTTGGCCTGTTTCCTGTGTTCCAGGCAATCTCTTTCCCTTAAGTGCAGCTTTGCTTCTGGGAGTTTTACTTTTGCTCTGAAAGGAGCTCATTTGATTTCTTACGTGACTTTTCTGATCTCATGAAGACTCATTTCAGACCTTCAGCTTCTTGAAGGCATCAGACAGCAAATCCCTCTTCTTCTTCAAGACTTTGTTTCTTGCCTGGATCTGGCATTCTCATCATACAAAAATACTGAAATGCTGGTTCTGCTGATTGCTTGCAAGTTAATTGAGCTATAGAGATAACCAGCCAATACCCTGCATTCTCTAGATAGAGAGCATCACTGCTCACTCACGGTTCATGCAGGCCCTCCAGCTGTCACCGTGTCAGCAGCAATCCAGCAAGGGACAAAGAGGACAAGGTGAAGGCCAGCAGGGAGGCTGTTTTGTGGCAGCCACAGCACAGACAGAAGACACTCAGAGAGAGAGGAGACAGGATGGCCTATAGGGGTTTAATGGAGCTGTTTCCTTTAAATCACATTCCTGTTGGTGAACTCACAAACAATGTAAGCAGTGGTGACTGCACGATGCTGAATTCCACCCTCATGTGTGAGTGAAGAGCTGTTGCATGTGCTGGAGCTCACCCACGGTTTAGACAGGGGACTGAAAAGGAACAATATGAGCATTTAGCCTATTTTTGGTAAACCATCCTCTGTGGTTCTAAAGATCAGAAACCCCCAGGACATTGACACAATGTTCATCTAGTAATAACAAAGAGTGTATGAAGAACTGTATTCTCTGGGGGTTTTGACCTCATTGTTGTTCTGTATTCTGACAGTGAGCACAGGAGATCATTCTTGCAAAAAGAGTTAACACTGGAGCAGGAAGTGCTAATCAGGTTCCTTATGCCTGGCTCAGCCATGTGAAAGCTCTGGTGGGAACGAGGAACATGTTTTCACCCACTATAAACCACTGAATGTTGTAATTAACAGCAAGACAAATTTGTTTAGTCCTTTAAATATTATCTCACCTTCTGCTAGCAGTGGTCATCAGTCTGAGAAGTGATTTTGCACACAGCCACTGGCATTGTTAATATTGAACAGCCGAGGTTTGTCACAGGACCTGCCAATATCCAAATGATGCAACTGCTACTGTATCAACCCTACCTGTGCAAACTAGAAAACTGCTGCCAACTCGCAGTATTTCACAATAGAATAAAAATAATTTGGCTTATAATAAATTGAAATGCATGCTGGGGTGAAATCTTTCATTTTACGTTTTCACCCATCTCAGCAGGGGAATAGGCATTGCTGTTGTCAGAAAGGCTAAATTGGTTTCCATGAAGTCTGTTCATAATATTAAATTTACCTTGTAAAAATTAAAATATTTACATATAAAATGCAGCTGTAACCCAAAAAAACATCTACAGGAGTGATACGTCAGCTGATCTATTCCTGTGTGTATTCCGAGCCAAATCAGTTTAGTGACAAATAAGCTTTACCACTTTATGTGCTGCCGTTAAGCCTTATAAAATCAGCACAGCTGTAAAAGAACAAGCTGGATTCTGTTTCTTTTGAAGGAGGATTGAGAGAACCGTTTATTACCATCCTATCTGGTATTTATTACCATACTATCTGGTATTCATGTCGATCTCACTGAAGAATAGGTTGTACAATTAAGGTTCTAATAGGTTCTGCAGAGCCTTTACATTCAAAATAAAAATCAAGATAATACATAAACTGAAAAGCCCTCCAGTTTCAACCACAAAGCTGGGAATTAGAAAGAATTGTTCATTGTATATTGAAAACATTGGATCTGGAGCCGTTGATACACACCACACAGAAGCCCATGGTGCCATTTCAGTAGTCCTTGGTCAGGAAAGAGTCTCTCTTCACAAACTTTAGTGACTTAAAGTCTTTCATCTAGTGAGCTAAGAATTTCTTTGCGTGATTGGTTCCATAGTAAAGCTAGTATCTAGCCTTTGACAGCTCCCCTTCCCAGCCATTCCCAGTTTTTTGGAGTCCTTGGTTTGGTAGGTATGTTTTGCCAAGGTGCTGGCTGCTGACAGGAAGCTCTGAAAAGCCCGCCTTATCCTCCGCTTCGCCTTCTGAGATTAACTCAGGAAGACTTCCCAGTCTCCACACTGCCACAATCTGAGGATGAATTTTCCTTCTACATCAATCTTTGCTTGTTATTCTCCATCTCTGATGATTCTCAGTAAAGTCTTTGGTTACATCAGTGGCACTTCCACAGAAAGAGGGTGATGATAAAAGGATGAGAAGGTTAATATGGATAACTAGTGCAGCTCCAGTCAGATCATGTTGTTGTGTTAGGCACTGCACAACAATACATTCCTCCAAAATCTTAGACCATAACCCTGTGCAGTCTGGAAAGAAGGCCTTGTGTTTGCTTTTAAATATTTCTCTTGTATTGCTGCTTGCAATTGAAAACCTTGATTTCTGGCACCAGAGTTAAACAAAAAACTTTTTGGTTCCTTGTGCGTACCAGTGGCTGTCACCAAAATGATCTGATTAAACCAGAAACACAGCAAATCCACTTGCCTTTCATATCTCTCCAATGTATCTCTTGATCTTTTGCTTCCAGTGTTTAGGACTTGACATTTTTTCTGTTCCGAGCCATCTGATCTTGCTGGCCATGGCCAGTCATCCTCTGCACACAGAGAACTGTGCTGCAGTAAAGGCTTCTCTTCATAGCTCCCAGCAATGACAGTTTGATTCATAGAGACACAAGCCCATGTCAGTAGCATCCCAAGCGACTTGAGAAGTTAGGAAGCATTTTGTAGTTTCAAACTGGTTAGATCACATTTGGGTTGCAATTGCAGCCTGTAGCTTTGTGCTCATTTAGAGTCTGTTTATGGTTTTAGTAACAGCCACAAATACCTGGACTTGGTGTTCTTGGAAGTGATCCGGACACATATTGGTATTAATTAGAGTAATCCTGCCTCTCACAAAGTAGCTGTTTCATGGAAGAGGAGGTTGGTGATTTGCAAACAAAAAGTTGCAACTGTTGGCAGAAATATTGGTGTCAAAGCCTGCAGAAAAAAAACATGAGCTGCCCTCCCAGCTGAAAGGCTCTTCTCAGCACTGTCACACCATGAGGTGGTCAGAACAATGGGGTTTTATTAACATTCCTGAAAAATGTGCTGGCTCCTGGTTTTTCTGAGCATGGCTGACTCTCCAGTTCAAACTGCGATCCAGCTGAAAGACAAAAGGAAGAAGACCCACCTGAGAGACCACATATTCATTCAAAATGGGTGGATCACCATACATAAGATAATTCAGTGGTTCTAAAGTGTTCAAGCCAGGTTTATCAGTTATCCCTGCCCATTCTGCCAGTATCCTTTACTGTCCAAAGGAATGGGTGACTCCCTACATACTGTAATTATATGTCTTCAGTCTAGTGTTGTGCTGGGGAGACATTTCTTTTCCAATTCATGCCTCATGTTTTTGCACTGTAGAAGACAAGGTAGCCACAAAAAAGGCAACTTGGCACTAAAAGTTAATCTAGATGTATTGAATTATTTGATTCATGTCAGATCCTACTTTGACAGCTATGGTTAGATTTTTACTATGCAATACAAGATCTTTTTCTCTGTAATAATGTCTAATACAGAAAACACAGATATCTCACTCTTAATTAAGAACACAGTGCTTTATTTATGATAGCCAGTGTTCCGGGAAGCTACATGGAAATACTTGCTTGCAGTAGTAAGCTGAGTTTGAGATGGCCTTCCCAGAAGATTAAATCATATTTTGAAGTGATTTATTCAGTGGAAATGAGGGAGCAACATTTCACCAGCATGCAGAGGTCATCTCTCTCCTTAGGAAGAGGTCAAAGAACTTCAAACTCACAACATAATATGTGAACATCCATCTGGCAAAATTGTATTATTAAGTGCCAATACATTTCTGACATTTTTATAGGCAAAAAGATTGGAATAAAGCTGCAGAAATCTCTAAGAGAATGGGTAACAACTATACTATCATTTGCTGTGGCTTTACAGGTGTGGGTCATCAGCTTTCCCTCTCAGCACATACTTGTGCAGGCAGATCTGTATTAAAAAGGACAGGCAGATACAAAAAATTCGTCGGCTTGGACCTTTACCATCCAATTTGGCAGAAGAGCATGACTGCACAACAGAATCTGGCATCTCTTCATCCCACCACTATCCTTGCCTGCTCTTTCAGTGCCACCAGCTGTCCAAATGAATGTATGATTCCCTCTTCTCCATCATCATGTCTCCTTTTTTGAATGTTACGTGGTGGTGCTGGATTGGCCAGAGCTTTTCATGAGTAACAGACATGTTTGGTTTCTGATTCCTTAGTCATGCCTTAGCTCTGCAGGAGGCAGCAGCAAGGAAATGGGCCTCATTCCTTCGGGGCTTTGCTGCCTGTGTTCACCATTCCCTAACTCATTATCCCAGAGCTACCTGTCTCACTAATACTGTGAGGAGACACTAAACTGGATCTTAGCTTCTCTGTGTGTTTATGAGAGTGAGAGAAAAAATGTGCAAGATAGAGGCAGAATGGCCATTTGGATGCTTCTGGCTAGACACAAGTCCTGGCCCCCCTCCTGCAGAGGAGATGGGATGTTTTAGGGAAGTAAGAACAAGGATGGGTTATAGAGCATTTAATTGTCAGGTTGGTTGTTCAGGTCTGCCCAGACGAGTAGCAATTGGAAGTTCCCACCTGCTGGTGGCTTGGATACCTGTGCCAATGCTGTGCGATAACTTGTGTAGTTCCTCAGTTCTGCAGTAGTTCTGCAGTTCATTCCTGCAGACACTGTTTTCAGCTGGCGTTTTTAATGGCAGAGTCTAAGGACTCTGGAAAGTAAGTCACCTTTCCCAGCTGCAATTCAGGTTTCCTGCCAAGAAACTGGAGTTGTCCCCTGGACTGTCTGTCAGTAGTTAGTGAGCTGGGTGAGGAATCTGTCTGATTTGGATTGGTACAGTGCCTAGGCTGAGGACTCTTCAGTCTGGAGGGAGACTGCTACATGATACTACAACTAAACAAAGAGGAATGGGCCACTTTATCTTTCTGTCATCCCCTCCGCTGCATATACTCTTGGAGTGAGTTCTGTATTTTAAGTCATTTGCTTCTGAAGGCAGAAGGGACTCTGCCAACAGAAACAAAGCAAACAGACAAAAAAATGCCTCATCTTGACAAAGAGGGCTAGAACTCTGTAAAAGTAGCAAATGGATTTGATAGGAAATGGATTATCACCCATTAAGAGAGTGGTTTAATACTTACGTGAAAAAAGTTGGATTTTTGTTACATGGTTCACTGAAATCACAGCTGCTATCAAAACAGAGCAACCTAGGAATGAAAAAGACAAGGGCTGAAGATTAAGGAATGAGTATAGAAGGAAAACCTCAGTAGCAAAGGCAGGTAGAAGACAATCAAGAAGGCTATGAAAGCAACAAGGGAAGAAATAAGAGAAGTTAGGTTGAGAAAAGGTGTCTCTGTTCACAATGGAGATCTGTGTTTTCCAATTCACTTTCTCTCAAAGCCCAAAATTAATGTGCAGAAATCCAAAATATCTCAGGCTATACAGAAAGAAAAAATCCACAGATGGCATCATATTTGTTTTGTGCAACTTTTGTGTTTAGCACCACAAGGTGCATGAACAATACACAGACTTCAGAGAGATGGTTTCACAGAAGGAAGTTCCTGAAGGTTTGCTTCTGTGAAGTCAATGGGAATGTTGCTGTTTGCTTCAGTGAAAAGAGGGCCAAGTTCTTACGAGACTGTCTTTAAAATGTTACAAAACAGTAGGTTTTAATCAGTAACTGAAGCCTCCAGGCTTGTCCTGAAGCTGCTTGTTCACTACCTCCTGTTATGTTCTGTGAGGGTCTTTACAAGGTCAGAGTCTTTGCAAGGTGCATCCTTTCCTGGTGTCGCTTGTGGTGCCTGGAGTGATTACCCCCATTTTCTCCTTCCTCTCTTACCTGGGTGCTCCACTTCCACTTGGCTTCTCCAAGTGGTGACTCCACTGGGGCTAGGTCAGTGTCAGATAGGCTTCCTAAGAACAGCAGATGAAATACTGAGGACTGTGAGGGTTGATACAAACTGCCTGCCCAGCTTCCTTCTATGTTTTTGTGTCTATCTCTAGCCCTGTTTCTTCCTTTTAGTGCTTGTTGTATTCAAATCCTTTCACAGTTTTGACTTCTTTCATGATATTTGGCCGTGACAGTGCTGCACACAGGTGCCCCAAACCAGTTCCTTCTCCATAAATATATTTCTCTCAGCATCCCTTCAATACATGACCCTTTCATAAGCTTTAGTGCTTGTTTTCAAACCCATTCCCTTTCCCCGTCTTGCAGCAAACAGCTCCTTGGTCTAACTCAAAAGTGCACATATCCATCTCCTCCTAACAGACATAAACCTAATGCTCTGAGCCTCCCCTCCTGCCTCTGATCCTTCTCTCGGTTTCTGACCCTTGCTACCATTAACACTTTATTTGCTCTGTACTGATGAACATTTGCTCTCAAGGGGAAAGAAGACCTTAGTCTGTGCACGAAGCACCAGGGATGTTCTGAAGAATCACTGAGCCAAACCTTCATCCCTGTCCAGAGGAAATGGGATGTCATCTCACTTTCTGAAATAAGAAAGGCAGCCTTTTTGAGGCCCCCTGATGGACTTACAGGTGTAAGAGCCTATGAAACATCTTGCACTGAATGCTAGGCATGGAAGATTGCTGAAAAACCAATTCTAATCCATCATCGCCTGCATTTTCGAGTCTTGTTTTACTGGATTTATAACCTCAAAGGGAACTGAGGACTAACGGGAACAACACCCTGCACCTTTTCATGCTTCCAGCATAGCTGACCCATTCTTGTGTATCTCCAGAGTAGAAGTGTGAGGACTCCTTGTTTGTCCAAAGAGCAGTGTGAACACCAGCCCAGCATCCGTTTTTTCTTCACTGCCAGGACAGGAGAGCATTATTACCTACTATTTAATTACAAGTACAAAAGGCAAAGGAAGGAAAGGGTTAGTGAAATGGCCTATTTTAGTTTTCAGTGGCTCTCTAAACATCCCTAAGGATTTTCTTACCTCCCATTAAAATTTTAACTGAAAATGCTGATTGTAAGGAATCCAGGAGTGATACAGGCAAAGAAAAGTAGACTGTTAAACACTTTTGCTGCAATAAATCTCCAGGCACTTGAAAGCCGGTAGGGCATGGGGAGGAGAAAGGGTGGATGAAACATGGGCTGCATATTTAATAGGATGACTAAAAATCCTGTATCAGGACTCAGCAAATACAAGATGTATAATTTCTAAAGTGTTTTATTGCTCCATTCTTGCAAGCTGTACTTATGTCACTGTTTCTGTCTATATGAAAACAAAAAACTTCCCCAGTTCCTGCAGAGCCCTGCTTACTCTGCCCTCATCTTTCCCTCTAAGCTTGTTAAATAAACTGCTCAGCTGAATAACTAGAGATATTCCCCTACTCTTTTCTCCCAACCCAGCAAGTCTTTTCCTCTCCAGCATTTTTTTCAGCGCTCTTTTTCATTCTCTCTGCTGACTCCATTTGGTTATGAAGATGAGGGGTCCAAAGCCACCTGAGAACCAGATCTGCCCACATTCCTGCATTCAAGGCTGAGTGTTTGCTTTCTTTTTTCTCTTTTCATTGAAAAATTGTATCCCCCTAAAAGAAGTAGAAATGATCTGAGTAGATAAAAATGAGTCTGCGCAGAGTGTGTGCCCACAAACCTAAAATAGTTTTAGGGAGGCTTAGGGAAACCTCTGATGTAGAAGTCATAGACGTGGAACAGATATCCCGTTTACCAAGCATTTGCAGGTATGTGGAAGAGAGCAGGTGGAGCTCAGAGAGGTCTGAGCCCAAAGTGACTGAGTTTAGTGAAGGCCTCTCTCTTAGTCAGAAATTGAGATATTTGCTTTGCCTGGTTGGTTGGCTGTGCCCATCACTAAGGCTTCAGTCAGTTGGGTGAATGATGCCCTTCTAGAAACTCAGAGCCTGTTGCTTTTAGCTTTAGTGTAACTGAGTGACAGAACCAGGGCAAGCAGAACGTTAACCACAAAGCAGCAGGCACAGGAAGTCAAGGAATGAATTAGATTAATAAGATTAGGATCCTTCACTGTATTTGCCAGCCATTTGATTTTTCTCAATGCCCGTTAACAAGCAGAGGAAAGCAGCCACTACCTGGTTAGCACAGTGTAGGATAAAAAATAGTAACACATTCAGTTTTGCAGAGCACAAATACTATGTATTTCCTCTTTCTCTGTGTAAGACATTGATGTCTGTCTAGCATTTTCCATTAGAGAATAAGAAAGTACTCAACAAGCTCTTCAGTTGAATTGCTGTGCAAAGAAAGTACTTGCCTGCTGTATTTACTGGGTTCCTTATGTTTGGAATTAAAGTGAAGGGAAGTACAATATGACCATTCCACCAGTGTCCACCAGTCTCTGCTATGGGGAAGCCTTTTGCTCCTGACAGGGTGTTACCATCTTGGGGATAAAAGGTTCCACTCTCCACAGCATTCTGCCTCATTGGAAGGCAGATACAAGGAGCCCGTTTCCTTCTGGGAGCTGGAGATAGAAATTATTTGTATTTGATAGAACAGTAGAGCCAACAGTCCCAACATTAAGAAAACCGTCATGGGGTTTTAATGATCATTAACAGGCATCACCTCCATGGTGTGCATCAGATAAAAAACACTTTCAATATCCATGTTCAGAGAGTTTAGTGTGACCCCTCCTGTGTTTGATGAAGATTAATCCCCCAATCCAAGAAAATGTAAAGGGACTAGAAATTCAAAAAAAAAAGGCTACCTTTCCAGAAGTAGCTGATCCCTTTCCCTCGGTAGCACCCCAGAGCCTGTCCTCAGGTCCTTCCACGCACCCTCTAACACAGAACTAGATTAAGAGCATATAACCGTGCTGCCTGGAGGCCCACATGGCACAAAAGGCTGTATTCATGTGCCCAGTCCTTGTTAACACTGCAGCCCAATCTAGGGGCTGGCTTAAGGAGATGCCTGTTCCAGTAGCACACATCTCTGCCTCCCTCTCTGGCTCCTAACTGCACTGGAATGTGTGTCAGTGCCACAGAGGCTGTGTTGTGGAGAGAGCATAAATTCAGGACAGTGAGGTAGTAGGTCTTGACCCTGCCAGGTCTCAGAAACAGGCAGTTGTAAAACAGCCTGCTTCCACATTCAGCATCTTCATTTCCGGATACCTGTTTAAGGAGGATCTGAAGGTGCTTAGAAGCCCGAGAGTGCAAACCACAGACCACACATGAAAGACTCATCTCAGCTCATTTTCCAAATGCTGCTTCTCTGGGACCACTCAGGTGCTTCAGGCTTAGTCATGACAGGGTGGCAAGGAGAAACTCAGAATGAAATAAAATGCAAGCAAGGAAAGCCTAAAGCCTGGTGTAGACAGAGAGCTTAGCAAGGCTGCAAAGCAAAGCATCACTGGGCAGCCACATAGAAATACCCTGTCTGTGTAACAGCAGCAATAGGATGGGAATTGCCTGTGTCCACCATTACAGTCACTGACATTTCCATGTGGAGTGGCCAAGTGAATCCTAGTAATGAACTGACCTATCTCAGTCACATGGTACTGTGTCTTCCTACTAGGTGAGACAGCAATGCTTTCCCACTCAGGAAAAAACTAGGATCTTCCCCCTAGGTGCTTTATGCTCCCAGGTTCTTTATTTCTGTAGGTGTCCCATCCTAAACACTCTTCCTCTTCCTGCTCATTGTCTTCATCCCCCACACACCCACACGCACGTGGCTCTGGATCTCCTCATCATGTTCTTCTCGTTAAAAACCCCATTGTTCATTTGTTTGTTTGTTCTCTCTCTTTCTCTCCTCTTTTTCTCTCTCTTTCCCTCTTGTTTTTTTTTTTTCCTTCTTTCTTTCTTTCTTTTTTTGTCTCCTCTGTTTTGTGTACCCAGGCAGCCCATTGAGTAACTTCTTTGACGTAATTAAACAACTTTTTTCAGACGAGAAGAACGGGCAGGTGAGCCATCCCCCCGGCACGCCAACCAAGCATAGCGCAAACAGCAAGCGGAGCGATTCCGGTTCTAATGACTATGGGTCTAGAGGAGACAATAAGTACCCTGCTGGCAAAGACAAGGCAAAGATGGTCTCATCAGTCGGCCTACAAGACCAACCTTAAATAAACACATTAAAAAATTAAATAACTTAGAGAAAACAAACAAACAAACAAAACAAAACAAAACAAAACAACAATGAACAAACCATAAAAACTATANAAAAAAAAAAAAAGAAAAAAAGCAAGAAAGAATGAAAGAATATTCCTTAGCAAGCTAGCCTCTAAACTAGAAGGATGTATATACCTTGCCACAACAGTACAAAACTGTCTATAGACAAATTTTGTATGAAGGAATGACTGTATATATATACATATATATATTTATATATGATATATAATATATATCTCAGAAACAAACACAAAAACAAACGAATGAAAGAATGAAAAGAAAAGAAAGAAAAGAAAAGGTAGCACAGATGACAAACCCAGTTCACCAGATCTTGGGTTGTGGTTTTTTTCAATTTTTTTTTTTCCTCCCTTTTTTTGAATGTTTTGCTTTTTTTCTCCTTCCTGATTTTTTGGGTTTGGTTTTTTTTGGTTTTTTTTTTTGGTTTTTTTTTTCTTTTGTTTTGTTTTGTTTCTTGTTCTGTTCATGCTCTCTCTGTGTTTCTGACGACACCACTTGTTTCCGCTCTGCTACCAGGAATTATCCCGAAAAGTTAACATGTCAGCCACGGCTTCACCTTCTGTGCTCTGCGGACACTTGTTGACGGAAGGCAACCGATGTAGACTGTCCAAGGACCAGTCCTGTTTGAGGTTCCCAGCCTCCCCTCTCCCTTCAGGAAGTGGGCTTCTCCCCCACTTCTCCCCAAACACCTCCCCAGTGCACGCCTGTTTCTTTTTCTCCCCTCTCTTTTTCTTTTTTGGTGCTCCACAAGAGAGATCTGCTCAGTTATGGGATTGCAGAGTCTGGGCTCAAAGGAGGTTGCAAATTGTTGGAGTGAATTATTTACCCTTGGCAACTTCTGTCCGCGCAGGTGAACGCAGCCCGGAGAGGGAGGGTGTGGGGAAGGAGACGGGTGTAGCGGGAGCGCAGTGTTCCATGAATCCAGAGCACGTTCTCATCAGAAACCAGCCAGGAGCAACTCAAAATTAAGCGTTGAACCAAGACAATATTGGGGAGCTTCATCACAGGATTTTCCTATCCTTTTTTTTTTTTCTCCCCACCACCTTTTCCTTTTCTTTTGCCCCCTTTTTTTATATATACATGTATATATGTGTGTATATTTATGTATAAATATACATACATACATATATATATATACACACACACAAACTAATTCGTTTTTTTATACTGTATCATTTTGCTTTTTAACCTGCTGGAAGGGGAAAGGAGTAAACATAGGAGGGAGAGGGGGTTCAATGAGTAAACACATAGAAACAAAACATTAAAACTTAGGGAAAAGGCAACTTCTGGTAGCAAAGAAGAGGGACAAGACTCTGCCAAGGACTGTCTCTCCCGTCACCAGGCACAGTTGCCGCTGCTGCTACTGCTGCTCCTCCTTCAACACCTTCCTCCCCACCTGTCAAC
>WEKY01055240.1:30640-74554 GCA_013390045.1 Picathartes gymnocephalus | reverse complement strand
TTATATATACATATATATATATTTAAAAAAATAAGCTGTTAGATATATCTTCTGTTTAATAACTGTGTAGAGGCAACATTGATTCTTATTTATTTTGTGGAGGAGGGGGAAAAAAGACACAGAAACCCTGTAAGCGTTCATTTTGTGACTTTGAGAAAGAAGAATTGCTGCCTTTTTTCCTCCTCCTCAAGAGTTATGTGACCAAGTGTAACTTATTCTGGCCCAAGCTCAAAACAAACAAAATAATGTGGTTTTACGCGTGGAAGACAAAACACAGTGAGAAGTATTTCTTGACTGAGATTTTAAGAATGTAGGCTTAGCATTAGTGTTCAGCTCTTTTATGACCTTCGATTGCTGCTCGTTGGGTTCCTATGGGTGTATGTTGTATCGCAAGATTATTTTTTTTTAATGATAATGTTGGATGAGTTCTTTTTTGTTGTTGTTGTCGTTGTTGGTTTTTTTAATCATTTTTTCCCCTTCTTGGACCAGTTTTACTTGTACATAGGTTTGAAGATTAAAAAGAATTTTTAAAGACACAACTGGGGCAAAGACCTTTGACTTCTGCCCTGTTTCCCCATTCCCCCAAATGGGAGGGATTTATTTTAATTTTTTTGTTTTATTTATTTATTTATTTATTTTCCCTGTTCTTAAACTTTTCTCTCTCGTATTGCTGTGTGCATGTCAGACACCAGGGGGTGATGGCTGGGGAGGGGGGGAGGCAAGGGTGCAGGAGAGGGGGGCAGTTTTAATTGCATGACATTGCTGTAAATTAGTCTCTTTTGCTTTCGTTGTCTTTCCTGCCTCTGCCCTCTCTCTACTTCTCCTCCGAGCTCCCCTCCCATCACCCCCGTCCTTCTTTTCCCTCTTTTCTCTTCCCTTGTGTATAGATTTTGATGCTTCTGTTACATTGTACCTCTACAAAAGGCTGGGATTTCAATACAAGATAATAATAATAATTTAAAAATACCTATATCAGCAAAACCCATGTGGTACAAGCAGGAAGGGGATTACTTACACAAGATATAAGAATAAATGAAAGCAATACCTCTTGTTATCCTTCCTATTTTGTACTTTGAAGACACACATGCGCGCACACACACATATACAGACACAAACTGACATTATTTAATGGTTTGAAATGGACAAAAAAATCTGATGTATCCCTTGTTAAATAACTGTGAGCAACTTTAGTTCAAAAACCAATAAATTCATTCAGTAAAGATACCAGCTGTTGAGTGTCCTGTTTATGTCCATGAAAACCAACTTCTGGCTAGTGCCAGAGCCGGTAAGTACAGTGGCACAGCCTCCTGCACCGAAGGAGCTGAAGATGGCAGCTGAACGAAGGCAGCATCCTCCTGGCCGTGGAACTAACACCAGGGTCCGAGGAGCAAGGACAGCTCAGCCCTGTAGGCCTGGCTTTCCACAGTAACGTGTTCCAAAAGCTTAATCCAAATTTCAGAGCAATCACACCCCTGCCGAGATCTGGTCTGGATGGAAACGGCTGCACCAGAAACTGTGACTGCTTGTGTTTGTTCTCCTCTCTAACCTGAGCTTCTCATGTTGCTTCCAAATTTAGCTGTAGGAAGGATTTCTGCACCCTCCGTGCCTGAAACACTCAGTCACATACGTTTGAAAAAGCTGCTCAGGTATGTCCCTGGCTTGTGTGAGTCTGGGGTTGGTTGGACAGTCCGTGTGGCTGCTGGCTTGTCACACCTCACTCTCCATTCCTTTCCTCTGGGTTTGTCACTGCACCCAGCAATTCCCCTCCTGGGCTCTGACCTGGCTGATGCATTCCTGGGAAAAGCAGGTGCTTCCCACACGGCTGGGGAGAGCGTGGCAGGCCCGGGCTCACAGCAGGGCGCTGGCATTGGCCCTGAGCACACCCTGGTCTGGCTCTCACCGCAGCCCGGCCAGCTCCAGACGTGTCCCCCTCATGTCCCCTGTCGCGTCCCCTCTCCAGAGCTGCCCCGGCCAGGCCAGGCGGGGTTTCCCGCCAAGGGAGGCCGTGAGGGGCAGGCAGCGCCCGCCAGGGAGGGAAGGCAGGAGGAGACCTTCTGGAAGGTTCCGTGGTGCCGCCTCGGCCTCAGGGATGCTCTGGCAAGGTGAGGGTGGCTGGGGAGCCTCTGCCTTGCCAGGCAGCACCCAGGTATCAGCCGTGCAAAATACACTCTCATCTAGGAAAAAGCCAGAGTGTTCATAGGGTCTTTGGGGGATTCACTGGTCTGCTAAAACTGGAGGGGAGTGGAGGAGCTGACAAAGAGGAAAAGATGAGGAGAATCACAAGTGCTGCAGGATTTGGTCTCTCTAACACTGGAAACCCAGAACTGGGAAGTAGCAATATATATCATTTGCATCTCTGTAAGTGAAAGGATGTGCTGGGCTGTAGTGTAAGTCAGTGGAAATGGGATTTAAGGGCAGTGTGGCAGGAGGTGTATGCTGCTTGTTTTTCTGTTTTGCTTTCCTCTTTCCAGCAGTGTTAATGAACTTCTATGATCTGTTCATGTATCCAGTACTATGCACAGTTAGCATCTTCAGTACTGTTAATTATGGTCTTCAAAAGCTATAAGAAGAAAATAATGATTTTGCAAAGTGGAGGACCTCCTGCTTAGGGCTTGCCCACATTTATTCTGCCTTCTTATTTGGCCATGTTATAACACAATCTCTTTCTACATCATGCCGTATTACCATCGGTAGTGCATAGGGGGGGCTGTGCTTCTGACCAAATTGAGTTTATATTTAAACTGTTGTCTGCAAAACACCCTTATTTTATAGCTTAAATCTGAAAGCAAGTAGTAAATATAGCTGGCGATTTTGGCCTGCCTCTGGGACTGAGGTAGTTGAATTATCTCTGCGCCAAGTGGGGGCTATTGTCCTCATCGAAACCGCATCGCAGGTGATGGCTGATGAAATGCTGTGAGCTGTGCCACCTGCACTTCATTAGCTGAGGTTCTGAGCTCTGTAGCTCTTTGATTGTCTTGGAGAGCTTAGCTCTTTGGGCTCAGTAGCTAAAAAAACTTCCTGCGTTTAAGTTCATCTGTCTGATTTCTTCTGGGTGAAGCAACGCAACATAGGACCTCACAGGAGTAAATTGAAGACAAGGCAAGTGTGTAATACTTCAGCTGGCATTTTTTGTTTGTCTGTTTTGCAAGTGGATGCTACCTTTGTTAAGACACATGCGTACATGAAAAATGTGTTTGTGCTTAAGGTGAGCAGTTTTTAATTGAGCCAGTACATGACACGTGCTATATAAAGCAATAGATGGTGTATATGCATCAAATGGGCAGCCGAGCCTATCATCAGGAGGGTAAATCTCATTGCCAGATGCCAGTCTAGGGGCTGAGAAAGAGATTGGTTGTGTTGGAGAGCACTAATGCAAATTGTCCAAGCTTTGCAAACAATGCGTGACGATTTCCTCAGTTGTCAGGCTGGCTTTAATGAAAGTGATCAGATGCAAATGACTGAGCTTTAATGGCTCTCACTGGGCATAGGCAAAGACAGCGTTTGTAAAGACAATGAAACTCTGTGAGGCCTCCAGGTAGTGCTAATTCTGTGTCCGCTATTACAAGGCAAGAATGCCTTCTTTCCTGGTGATTCAGACAGTGCATTTAACCCATCAAGCTCGGACATTTTCTTAAATACCACAGCAGAATGCCCACAGGAATTGTGTTCTGTAGCGAAGTCTGCAGGACTGGTCGCCCTACCTTTGCTTCATTTCAGCTGTATACAACCAATTGTATGTGAGCTCCTCTTAGAAGGGCAGAGTGTTTCGGTGAGGAAAGGATTTAGCTCTGAGTTTCTTATTATGGAAAACAACAGGGAGGGAAGAGAGACACTTGTCTAAAAACTGGAAAGTATCTTAGTTCTTTGTTGTACCCTTTAATCTTCTTATTTTATTTAAAACCACTTCAACAGCTGCAGCTCCTGCTTGATTTGGAGAACAAAACCATAGTAGTTCAACTGTCTGGGGATACTTGAGGCCACAAGTGGAAGGGAAACCTACACTGAGGGCAAGTTCTTTCTTCTTCTAAATGCACAATTTACTGTGCGGGTTATTTTTAGTGCTGTAATCTCACTGAGTGCTGCTGAGAGAAACTGTGCCAGGCAGGCTTTGAAGGGCTTGAGAAATGGGATTTCCTGTTCCACTGGCTCAGGGCTGACTCTTGCCATTGTCAGGAGCTATTATCGCCTTTTCGCAGCCGAAGGAGATAACACAGCTTCAAGGTCAGGGAAGACACAGGCTTTCATCAACGGCATTAGCAGGAGGAAGAGTTTGCTTGCAACCAGGGTGGGCGTTTCTGGTGTAGCCTGGGCAGAGAGGTCTGCCCATGGATCACAAAGCCACACGGCAACTGAGGCTGGAAGGGACGTGCTTGGAACAGGCAGCTCATTGCTGTGCCCCATTGGGTTCTCAGTGCCTCCAAGGTGGGCACTGCACAACCTCTCTGGACAGCCTCTTCCAGAGACAGCTGCCTGGGAGAAGAGAGAAATTTATTTCTCTGCTCCACAGCTTCTCGTTGACGTGCTCTTTGTTGTACCTTCTGTGCTTCTGCAAAGTGTTCTCTCCTATGTGGACATTCCTGGGTCTGGCAGGCAGTATTTGGCCCAGCCCTGGGCATGGAACACATTTCTCTCCATGTTGTCCAGAAGAGAAGGAAAACAGGCTGGTCTAGAGAAGTAGCAAGTCTTAGTATAGGAAGCACTTCTAGGTTCTAGAAGAAGTGTCTGAAAAAGCAGCTGTGTTTTCTTGGTATAGGAAGCACTTGTAGATTCTAGGAGAACTGTCTGAAAAAGCAGCTGTGTTTACTGTAAGGTCTCATATGCTCTTGAAAAGTATTCACATTTGAGGCAGCGGCTTCAAATTGCAGTGTCTGTTCTGGATAGCTCCTCTCTGGGACATCCTTGTTCTCAAAGAAAAATCAGATTTCAGAATGGAGGAAACTAAGCTGAAACAAGGCACTCCTGACTCACACTGGAGTTACCTGGAATTAGATTCTGGTGTTACGTTGTTTGTGACAATTGCCTTGGTCAAGTGTTGTTATTTATGAGATGCACGGTGGGGTAGTGATTTCTCTCCTGTCTGAAGCAAATAACTTCAATAGTTCTGGTCTGGTTTACTGAACCATGCTGCTCATAATTAGGTGTGAGAATGTATCAGGGAATGTATTTGAGCTACGGTCATTAGGGATGCTTTGAGGATATGTGAAAAGCCATTTGTAGGACTAGGTAACAGATGGAATCCTGGCTGAGACCTCCCTTCACTTTATGGGAATGTTCATGAGCTCCACGTAGGGTTTCTGATCTAAACTTTTGTGTGTAAGTGTAGGAAGTTTCTCTCTGCCTAAGAGCCTTCAGTTTTAGCACCAAGTTGCACAATAAGAGCAGAAATGGGTATGGAGTAGGTAAAGCTTCGTGTTTACAGAAGAGCTTAAAAAAAAGGCCTTGGGAGTAAACTCTGGTCCTGGCTATGTGCAGTTTTAATTAAGTTTGATGCTCTAGCTTTTATCCTGTTGCTAGCCTGTGGGGCTTGTTTTTGGTTAGTGACTCAAACAGGGCCAGCTGCAGTCGTTTACTTTCAAAAAAATAGTTCTAAAAGCTGTTCTGCCAGGTATGTTTGGAAGTGTGTGGACTGTGGGTTCATACAGAGGTGTAAAAGCAGATACAGCCCTGATGTTCAGTTTCAGTGGAGTTGCACTGCAGATTTGCTTTAGAAAAAGGGATGAAAGAGGAGAGCCTGACAGAATGTTAGCCAGAATGAGGACAACTGCTGTCAAAGGATCTCATTTGGGAAAAGGCAACTTTTTTCACTTTAACTTGTACTACCCTGTAATGGGAAGGGCTCACTACTTGTTGAACCTTGTGTGTAGTTGAGCTTGGTCTCTGGTTCAGTGTCCCCAGGCTGTGTTAATGTGCTTCTGCTTGCATTTCTCTGCTCCATCTCTGGGGGAGAGGGACAGAGTTAGCCAGAACACACAGAGCAGCACTGGCCATGTCCAACATGACAGTTTTACCACTGCCCCGAGGCAATGGGTCGAACCGAGTGCTGTGGTGCCACTTGGAAGTACAAACTGTGTGTTTTGCATGGATTTTGCACGAACATAAACTTCCCATTCTGCCTGTTGCTTCCACAGCTGCTGCTGCTCTGCTTTCCACAAGAGAGAGGTGGAGAAACGTTTTGTAGCATGCAAAAATCCTGTAGAGAGACAGAATATGGTGTCACCCACTACATGCTGTGTGAGGTGACGAGAGGCAGTTGTGCTACAGAGCTTTTGTGCTGGGCCTTGTACAATGCCCTGCTGCTGTGGAGAACAATGTCTAGAACACAGGCCCTTCCTCAGAGAAGACAGGGCAGCAAAGACACTGTCTTTTCTCTTTGCTTCCTAAAGACTTTTACAAGCTGTATCATGTGCCAGCTGTCAGTGGTGCTGTGCAGAGGTAAGAGAGGAGGAGAGAGAGGTGTGGATATGCCTCTCTCCAGCCTGTGTAGCTTCTATGCAGCTGTGCAGAGACATGACAGCATTCGCTTGGTATGACAGGGTCACAGCTAAACCTCTGTGTCTGTTTGGGAGGAGAAGGACCAGACACGCCCTGTCCTGCTCAAAGGGCAAGGTCAAGCAGAGCCCACTGCCACAGGAGCCTGGACAGATAAATGCTGTGGCACGCTACTGAGGCTAGTCGGAATAGCACACAAAAACCAAGATCTGTTCTGGTACTTGCAGCAAGGGACAAGCTTTCCCCATGTAGGTGTGACAGACAAGGAAAAGAGGTATCTGTTGTCCATTTCATACAGATTCAGGAACTGAGATGAAGAGCACTTCAGTGATTCTCTAGGAGGAACTCACTGGCTTGGGCTGAAATTTGAATCCAGAACTTAACCTGGCAACAGCATCTCAAAACCTCCTCAGGGGCCTATCCCCAAAGACAGGATCTTTCATTTCTCAGCACATCACTTTAGCATTTTTCAGATACAAAGGCTACATTTCTATCTTTGTTAGTGAAAGGAAAGTTGTTTTGGCATTTCTTGTCTTTCTGGTGGTATAGCAGCAAGATCCAGCATGGTATCTGCCAACTGAGAGACTGCAGAGGAACTTGGGATCACGCAGACTGTCCCAGTTATGCAAGCAGCAAAACAAGTGCCCACCTTTTGGAAGCTAGAGTCACAATATTTGTGATTTGTGGGTGGTTCTGAGTTCTCCGTGCCTTTGTCTACAGGGACTTTTATGAGTGTGAGGGTTCTTTGACATCAAATAACATGGGAGTACAGGCCACAATTTTTTCCTCATTTGGGAAACTTAGGGGTTCATTTACAGGCTCTTTCTCCCCTTCCAATAGTTGCTTTTTTCTGCAGAATTTGTGAAAACTTTCTAATTGAATCAAAACACCTACCTGTCTTCCAGGCTGGTTGAAATCAGGCAACAGTTCAGAAGTCTGGGGTAGGCAAGAGAAAGGGACAGGCAGATGGAGTCTTGCTAAACTTAGTTCATTTTTTGATACCTGGCTTTAAAAAGAGCCCATGTTTTCAATTCTTGGACCAGAAGACTTTCACTGCAAAACAAAGCAATGCTGTTATGAACCACCTGAGCTCTTTATCTGAGGAGCACCTGGATCAGAAATGGATGTTAATCCAGTAATAACAGATAATGAAACAGTTCTAATGGGGGCTTTAATCTCTCTTCTCCAGATGTAGTTTTGCTTTTTGCCTTCATCAGGGAGATTATGATGGAGCACAGAGGGCTTCTAATCCAATCAAAATTCCTTGATGGATTGCAGTATTTGTTGTGCTTTCACATTTAAGCAGTAGTTACACCACAAGATTAACTTCATTCACAGGGTTGGTATCTTGTTACTAAATTCAATGTACTGGTTTGATGCAGGCAGAAGAAAGGTGGGAGGGCAGGATACAGATGTGTCCTGTATCTCTGTGCTGCACAGAATTGCTTGGGACCAGGATTTGGGATTCAGGTGACACCTTGCAGTCTTCTGGTGCCTCAGTGCTGACTTTGTGTGAGCTTGAACTGATCTGCCTTAAGCCCTGAACTCCAGTAGTGACTTTGTAGTTGAAAATCTCCTGTGGAAGGAGCTTTACCTGTCCAGCTGGGAATTGTGTGTTTGCTTTCTTTTGCTCTACAGATTGTGTAGAGATTCTTCCCAAGTGTTTTGGCTTCAAACTGAAATTTCTGTTTGGCAGCAGGATGCTGACAAATGCTGGCTTGCAGTGCCTGACTGCCTTCCTGCTATCCACTTCCTAATGTCATCCTCTGGGAGTGAAATGAGGGACTCCATGCACAAATCTTTTTGGGTCAATAGATGCAAATTCAAAGGAAAAAAAAAAGCGTTTTTGCTCTGCTGCCGACTGGTATAGTAATGAATCAACAATGATGTTATTGAGGTCTTGATGCACATCTTGTTTTAATATTTGCTCAGAACTACCCATCCTCAGATGCAGGGTCTGTGATGCTCTGATCACATCACAGCATCTGCTCTGTAGATTTCACTTCAGCCAGTTAAAATCAGTTTTAAACCAGTAAGAAGATTCAAAATTATTTGTGCTCTTTCAGAAATGTTCTTAAAAGTAGTGGAAGTTTTCACAGTTCTGCTGTAGTGGGTACAGCTGGTCTTCAGCCACAATTTGTCTTCTGCTTCTTGTATTTACTCCTGCTAAGACATGTTTTATAGCCACAAGGATTCAAATTAACCTTCCTAAATTGTTGAGCATCAGTAAACCTGACTGAAAAGGACACAGAGTTCTTTCTGTTACAGGTTTTACATAGATTTCAGGTAAATATATTGGGTTGTCCAATGTCACTTTCCTGTTCTGGATTATCTTTTTAAATGGAGCCAAGAACAGGGTTCTCCTTATTCATAAAAGTAAATTGTTTAGTGGGATTAATTTCTGTATTAAGACCTATTTTGTCATCTACTTTTACCTGACAGAATAGCTCTTCTACCTAAGTTTTGATGCTTAGGAACAGAAAGAATATTCCTTGAGATGATTTCAGGAATAAATCCTATGGAAATCAGGTTTTTGTGTTTGATACTTTGTAAAGTGCAATTAAGAGGGGGGGAAACAAGTAATTTAGGAAATTACATCTACTTGGAATTAGGGCTGTCAAGTAAAGGGCTTTCCTAAAGGAATTCAGCGCAGACTTTAAGGATCAGAACAGGATTCTGTGACTGCTGTGTATCCTTGTGGTGCTGGAGAGCTGTGCAGCCTTTCTTCTCAGACTGGGGATTCACCTCCAACTCCTGCACTGGCATTAAAGCCCTTTGGGGGGAACCCTGGACTACTCCATTGGCCCAGAGTGGGAGTTAAATTAGTGGCTGGTGCCCAGGACCAGTTTGTTTTCCCTGTTTAGGTTCCCTTTCACAGTCCTTGAGGGCAATACTTGCTTAAGGGCCGGTGTCTTCTAAGCCTTACTGATATCAGGTTGAAGCAGTGGTTTCACAGAAGCTGAAATCCTCTGTGAGGTGACATTTGCCCTTTCTGTATCTGAGCTGATGTTGCAGAGGTTTGCTCTCCACTGAGCACAAAGCCTGTCTAGCCCAGGCTCTTTCTACTTTTTCTTTTGTATTATCCCAGAGACCATTAAGAGGAGGAGGAGGTGGTTTATGTGAGGGACCCTGCACCACTTTGTGAGAGAATGTGAGCTACCTGCACTGGTGGTGTGTGGGAAAGTGCCAGAGTATTTTAATGCTTCCTTTTTAGAAATAATGGAAATAATTAGCAGATGACATCATAAAAAGTTTAGCTAGTGCTGGTTTTTTTCTTTTTTTCTTTTTCTTTTTTTTTTTTTTGGCTAGACAAGCTCTCTGAGTATTCTCTTGTCTGAGTGCTTGGCCACAACAATTTCTGTTTTCTCTGAACCACATGCTAACCTAGCTTTGAAAAGTCTTATTGTTCATGTCAGCTGTCACAACCAGAACAGCTCTGTCCATGAAAAGAACAGAGACCCCATTAGGACAGAGGGTTTTCTGCCAGCTGTTTGGTGTTTTTCTCATGTTGTCATCAGTTCAGGTGGAAAGATTTCGTTGTACTGCATGCAGCTTATCATATAAAGATACCAGACCTGTCTTGAAATCCTTCCGGTACTGGGTTTATATTCAGGCACTGCTACTGGCACAACAGCATGGATAACTCAGCCACACTCAACCCTGCGCTGCGACTACGGACAGCCACTGGGCAATAGAACTACATTTAAAAACTGCCTGGTGTTGCCATTTGTGCTGCAGGCACAAACATTGATTTCATTTGTTTAGTGGGTTTGAATAGAACAAAACAACAACCTACTTCTCTGTCTGCAGTTTAGATAATGGAAGAGCATTTCTGGATTTGAGTTCTTTCTGGTAACAGCTGAAATGGTGAGCTAAGGATTGGCTGGGACAAGTTCCATGATGGATGTGAGCAAAGGCTTGTTGGGTGAAGCGTGGCTTCAATGAGATCAGCATGCTTAGTAGGCTTCACAAAGCTGGCTTGTTCTTTTATGGGATTGCTTGTTTCTGTGGCAGTCCTTCAGTCTCCTGCTGATGTGCAGGAGCTCATTGTTACCTGGCAGCATCCATCTTCAGCCCGTATCCTGCCATGCACAGGTTTAGCCAGAACTGGTGGTACCTCACAGCCATCTTTCTCCTTCCTCAGATCTTGGCAACAAAGTGTTCTTTTCTGGTTGAGTTTCTTAACTCTCTTGGTTAAGAGGTTGTTACTTGCATATGAAATGAATTAGCTCTGTGGGATCTCAACCTTGTAACTTTCTGCAGTCCCCATGCAAGGAAGAAGGGCATAGCTCTGATTTTGCTGAGTTGAAGTAGAAGATGCCTGACTCAATTTCCAGCTTGCCACTTCAAACCCTTTCTTAGGGCGGGGTGCAGCTGCTCCTCTGATCTCTACACAGCTTCATTCCCTTGAGGTTAAAGCAGTGGTGGCTGTTTGTGCAGAAGATGTGCTGGCACTGTTCCTGTGTCCCTTCCCTGAATGGCCAGAGGTAGCCCCTGTGACAGACACAAGCTACTGACCTTGGTGCTTGCTTACCTGCTGCTGGTATTTACTCCAGATAGCATGGATGAAAAAATTCTTTTCCTCCTGTTTTTATTTATAGGCTTGGATTTCCTACGGATGCTGTAGCCTCAAAGACTCAGGGATAATGACAAAATGGGGGAAAGTTTCAGCTTGATAGAACATTTCAGCCTATAAATTTATATAAATGTATATATGCTATAAACTTATGCAACCTTGGCTCTTCAGCACATCGACTCGTGTTAGCAGAGTGATGTGCTGAACAGGATGCTCCAAAGCACACATAGGACTATTGCTGGGTTTAAGTGAAAGACTTTAGCCCTGTGACAGCTTGTGCTTTCCTGTGGTTTTCGGCATGAAGGTTAGTCAGGGATTCTGCACTGGCAGGTGTAAACTTGAGTTTGATAAGGCAAGGCCTGCCAAAGGCATGTATGGCAGGGTGTGTGCCAAGATGGTTCAAGGTGGTGTTTTCCAGTGGTGTTTGGTTATTATTCTATCGTATTTTATTTATTTAGCAATCCTCAAACCATGGTATGGTCTATCATCATCTTTGGGGATAGGGAGCATTGACTGTAGGATAATTAAATTGTCTCTGTTGTTCTGACAGAACTTTCAACAATTTACAAAGCATATTTAAAGCAACAATATGATAATTTTGTCAGTGTTAATCCCAGGTGAATTCAGGCGCAGTGGTCACAGTGCAGGGCAGCAGTGGCATGTTCTAAGCATGCCAGGAAGTCACTGACAGCTCTGAACTCTTAGTGGCACTTCTGTATCCGAAGTTTCTGCAGTGTAATTCAGTAACCACTGAAGTACCCTCTGATGCCTTCAGGCTGAGCTTTACAGTAACATTTACTCCTGACTAGAAAAACATTGGTGTTGGCACTATTTCAGTGTTTTCCTTATTCCCACTGCTAAACCCAACAAGATAGGCCACACTAAAATAGGATTCATTATTTGTGTTCTTGTTAACTGCTTGTAAAATATAAAGCGATTACTCCGGCAGATGAAGCATTCATGCTTTCAGAATATCAAATGCCTGCAGAGCGAGGCTGGGACAGCTGCCACGAACAGCAGGCTCTTCCAGAGGTACTGTGGGACTGCACTCCTCTCCTGGCAGCTGAATTGTTTGCTGCTTGGAGCCAACACGTGCTTTCCCAGACTTGCTACGAGGTTCTGCCAGTTCTCCTATGAGAAGCTAAAGCATAGTCACCCTTGTGTTCAACATAGACATCACTGTGTTGTGATTGGAAACTCCAGAGCTGGAGCCAGGTCAGTCTTTCCAGGCTTCTGGAAAGAACTGCCTCTTGTTCAAGTCAAACCTCCCTCAAATGCTTCAGTTCTAAATGGTCTTTTAGAGAACACAACTGGAAATGCATTTTTACAGGAAGACCATGAATTACCAGAAGCTACTTGGGTTTGAGTGGTTGTTTCTTGCTCTCAGTTTCTTACCTTGAACTTCACTGTGTTCTCAGGGCAAGCAGCAGAGAGACCTTACCACTGGCACTGTTCTGACTGCTTCTGTTGACCTCTGGTTTTCCCTCCAGACTTTGGTGCAGGGAATTGTACTGGAAAGGCTCACATCAGCATGAAGACTGAATGGGAATATTTGTCTGGATATGGAGGCTGTAGCAGGAGGACATGGTGGGGAAGGAGTGCTCTTGAACACTGTATTAACAGCGCTCACCTGAGTGCAGCACTCACTCTCACTCAGGTCAGTGAGACTGCAGTACCCACAATCCAGAAATAAACACTACAGGCTAAGTCTGGCATCACAAGGTTTGAAGTTGTTTCCAATCCCTCCACTCAGCCCTCACTCCTCCTCTTCCCTTCTCCTGTACTCATGCCTTTCTGCTCTTCTTTTTGCCACTTTTATGACTTATTCTTTTTCTCACTTGTGCTTGTCATTATCTTATTTTTGCTATTGCACTCTTCTTCACAAGCTTTTATCTTGCTTGTGCTTTTTTTTGTCCTTTCTTGCTCATGGTTTGTTTCTTGGTTTTTTGTGTCTCTTTTTTTAATCTCAGCCCCTGGTCGTGCTTTTCCTTTGTTCTACCTTCCTCTTCTCAACTGCCTTTTACTACAGGTACAAACTTCATTCTGGAAAAATCTTCTCAGATTTATTCCAGGTCAGTTATTAATCATTCATAGGCCTTAGGTAATGACCAAAACCAGTAGAGCAAACAACTGTCACAGCGTTGATAGAAGAACAAGTGCAAGCAAAATCTGGCATTTTCCCAACTGGAAAAAATGACTGCAAGAATTCAGTGGAAACTTGAAGGAAGGAAAGGACTATCACTGTCCAGCTACAGTACTGATAGAAGACTGTATCCAGAGATGATGTGATATAGTATTTGCTTCAGGTTATCCAGGAGCCTACTGCATTTGCAGAATGGATGTGTACACACACAGGGAACCTGCTCCTCTCCAAGTGGTGCTTATCTTTATATTCCCTGGGGAGGCAGTTCCTAGGGCTCCTGGGAAAAGCAAGGAATTCATTATAAATGTAAGATTAGAGGGTGGACGACAAGTCATTATTTATAAAGCTGGCTGCCAGCAAGGCCTGCAGCATTCACCGGTGGAAGGGAGGCTCTAGGGGTGGAGTCTGGTGACTTCTGACGCTGCACACACAAAAACAAAGCTTGTGGCTGATAGATTTGTTTTTATTATTATAGAACAGATGAACTAAAATAAGCCAACAATATAATTTTATGCCAACAGCCATCTTTCTAGCACAGGCGGTGACTGACTCGGTATACCCTTCTCCCCTCATCCCCAGGCCTCTGTTCAAGGGAAAGCAAATGGCAGTGACTCTTGCACATGGTTCTGGACTGCAGTGATCCTACTCTTGTTACCTGTGCAGGTGTGCCTGGGAAAAGAAGAGGCAGGGGAGCAGAGAAAAGAGTATTTATGTTGTAGGAGCAATAAGCAGAAAGGTTTGTGGATCCTCTTGCACATTCACACCTTGTGCCCGAGTAGATGGGACAACTGGAGAACCTTGCCCACTTTCAACATGTAGCAAGCCCCTAGTTGCTACTCTAGTCAAGCCAGGAGTTCCTTCCCATTCCAAGCTAACAAAGGGCAAGATGCACTCAATAGGGGAGCTTTTGGCAGGGTAAGGGGCAGTCTATGTAAAACCAAACCAAAAAACCACCCCCACCCCCCAAAAAAAACCCCCAACAAACCTGCACTTTAAGCCACTTCAAAGTAAAAGTTACTTCTTATAATATAATAGATACTTTTTAAATGGCAGGACCACCATCCTAGAAAGACCAAAGGGCTTGCACTCAAGACCAAAGAAAGAAAAACAAAAAACCAAACAAACAAAAGAAAAAAAAAACCCAAAACAACAAAATAACCAAGAGTGTCTCCACTCTCAAGCTTGGCTCTTCTCTAAAAACAGCACTCGTCATCCATCTGAATAGGTAAAAGGAGGAGTGGACAGAAAATAAAATAAAATCGGTGCAACTTCTCGCCGGCTGGCGCATGAACCCAAAGCTCCGTACAGCCCCGTACGACTGCGCGTCCTGCGTGGCACCATCTCTGCGGTCAGCTTTCATCGCTGTATATGCCCGTATGTATATCTGAACATATACATACACATACACACAATAGATTATATTGTTTGTAACGTTAGTTTGGGTCCAGGAGGAGGGTTCATCTCTCTTTCACGTGGTTCTGTGCTCCCGCGCTGTTGCTGCTCCCGTTACCGCTCCCGTTACTGCTGCTCCCGCTGCTGCTGCAGAGGACCTCCGTGAGGTCATCCATGATGGTGGTCTCTTTAGGGTCCACGAGGTTGAACTCCCTGATGAATAGGATAAAGTGTGTGTAGAGTGTGTTTAAATGTCCGTGCAGCTCCAGTGCCAAAGTCTCCTTAAAGTGTGAGGAGTAGATATGGGCCAGCACATGGAATAGGTACTTGCAGATCTTCTTCACTAGGGACTCAAATGAGTTTGGGAATTCCTTGCCTGAAAGGAAGATGGAGAAACACCATGATAGCATCAGCTGCTTACTGCCAGCTCCACAGCAGCATCCAGGTGGGCTGAGCTGTGGGTAAGAGCAACCAGCCCACCTTACAGAACAAACAACCTGGGGGCCCTGTATCATATTATTCTCTTATTAAGGAATTTGGGGGACAAGGCTAAGGATGTATTAAGCACTTTCATTTGAAGTTAAATTTTAAACCTTAAGGGTTCAAAAATCAGGAAGCAAGTGTAGTTGTTCTCTAAAGCCACTACCTTTTTTGTTACTGGCTGTAAAATTGAGAAGTGTTTCTGTGTCCTTATCTAGTTTGTCCAGGAGTGGGTTTTCCCCTGGAATACCAGAGATCCTGCAATGGAAGCCAAGGCACATGGGCCTTGGTGGTGTGTGGCAGCTTGTACATAACTTAAATATTTAACACGTTCCCTCATTTCATTGTAGAAATTCTATCAAATGGGAAACTGCCTCCTTCCAGATCAAGCTGCTTGTAAGCAAAGGCTGCTAGCTTAATGTTTTCCATACTGTAATGTCCTATACTGTAATGTCCTAGTTTCCCAATTACCTGTTGAAGTGGTTCACAAAGCCAATTGCTTTTAGTCCTGATTAAGCCCACCTACAACAGCTTGAAGTTTCTCTTTTCTTCCCCTTAACCAAAGGCATTGCATGTAGAAATCTTGTTAGGATACAAATTTGAGTTAAAATTACTTTGCTATTGCTTCTCAGCTCTTAAAAATCACATTCTTATTTAATCTTTGTAAGCGAAAGGAGACTGCAAACACTCAGAGACAATGCTTCAGAGCCTTGGCACGTTCCAAGAAAGCAAGGCACGTTCCTGGCAATTTATTACCCGCATTTCTTAATGCATTGAGGCTCTAATGGAAATAGTAAAGCCACACAAAGGTTGAAGTTTGCTACCAGCAGGCTGTATCGAACACGCACATGGTGTCTGTTTTCAGAATTTTATCCTCTATAAAGCCAGGCTAGATTGTCTCAAAATGCCTGAAGTAAAAAAAGGATAGTGATGACGAGATACAGGCCAAGGGGTCAGGTTTGTGAAACTGTCACTGCAGTTCATACACCAAGAGGGTAAGTCTTTTTTACTGAAAGAATGAACCAAACCTACGATCTTCCTTAAGAAAAAAAAAAACCCCAAACAACCAAAACTACAAGCGAAACACACAAAGAAAGAAAACTACATATATATTAAAAAAAACCCCAACCTGAAACCCATCAAACAAAAGTGAGAAAGCTGTCTTATCCATCATACACATGAATGCCAACTGTCACTTGACTGCTGGCACCCCCAAAGAGCCCCAGGAAGTGGCCATACCGTATTTTGTTGGAAAGACGTCCTCATCTGTCACTAGCTTCTGCACCGAACTCATGACGAAGTCAACATACTGAGGAGCAGTGCACTTGATCTTCTTTCCCCGCTCATCATACCAGTAGTACTGTCTGCGGAGAGAAGGGACAGTGTCACCACATCACACTCGGCCTCCTCAGCTACTCCTCCAAGAGGCTGTGTCCAAGGAATATGAAACAACAGTTGCAACATTACTAAAATACATCATGGCTGCTACAGAAGAGATTAACTTCTTACTGCATTGAAGAACTTGAACTTGTGTTGGCTGATTTTGTGTCTCCCTAGCAGTCTAGGCCGGAGTGCAGGTGGCAGTACCAAGCACAGAAAGCCCTGATGACAAGGCTCCAAGGGGAGGAGTTCTGCTGAGGGAGTGATAATTCCCTATCCATGACAGGTTTATATACAGTCTCTAGAACTGTAGAGGAAAGCATTACAAAACTATATTTAAAGGGCAGCAATCCTGTACAGAGATGAACTGATGAACTTCTGATGCTTCACATCACAGAGCATAAATTAGTTTTGTAGTGCAGTACTGTGAAACAGTCAGACGGTGGCTCCAAAACACCGCCTTTTCCAGCCTGGGCCTCTCAACTACGGGCAGTGATTTCAGGTGTTCCAAAATGCAACCCGGGGAAAGTTTTCAGGCCCCTTCTGCACACCCGTAACAGCGTGCCTTTGAACTCTGCTCCTTACGTTACAGACTCCCCCACACACCTGAATTTGCATGTGATTCTGCCATCAGTGAGTATTCCTGGTGGATCTTAAAGAACAGGAGATACTGGCCCTTCAAAAGCAACCATAATTCAATCAGTTGGCCCTAATCATTTTGATTAACTGCAGCCATGCCTCAGCTGACAGTGAATCATAAGGCTAAAAAACAACTAAAGGTTTGTTCCTTTTTTAAAAAAGTCATGGTTAATTAAAGCATCTATAACTGCTCCCAGGAGCATTAGGCACACAGTGAGAAATGTCTTACAGATAAAGAATGCAGGAAAACACTTCTCAAGTTTTTTTTTCCTACATCATATTAGACATGCCTTGAGTTCCAGTTTATGAACTTTCTTCAAAAAATCTAAGTTCAAGGCACAGTCCTGTATCATTATAGGACTGATAAGAAATCCATTGTATTGGTCTTCCCCAATGACACTGTTCATGCCCCAAGCCACATGAAAACAAGAGGAAGCTGCAGAAATAAATAGAGTAGTTCAAGTTAGGAGAGGAAAAGCAACTACAAACTAGTTCTGCAAACATTAAGGTTTCAGAATTTTTCTTTCAGCTCGTTTTTGCTATGTAGTACTTGGTCACGCTGTCGTTTACTAGAGAGACAAGGATTGACTGCAGAATTGCATAAAAAGGTGAGTGGGTGAAAATAGCAGGAGTCAAAAGTTCTTTTTAGAGCTATGTCAGGCATCAAACCAGCACTTAGGCCCTTAGGCATAGAGTGTGCTCCTCACCACCACTGCTCACTTCCTTTGTACAATCCACCTCTAAGGAATTACACAATGTAGTGTAGTAGACAAACCTCGTTTGTCTACTCCTGCAGTGAGAGACAGTCCCAGGCAATTCAGCCTTATTTTGGGTCATAAGACAATGCTTGTCACCAAGAGCAGAACACTGGACTGTTCTACCCCAGCAGTTCTCTCATGCTGCAGAAATACTCAACTGCAAGACAGAAAGCACAGTTCAGAGCTGCCCTTAGGTATGAAAACAAGTGTTGATAATTAGATTTTAGTCAAAAGAAACCATTTGGCAACTGTACAAGTTCACTTATATTCTCCTAAGTGAATAAATCTGCTCTAGTATCCCACTGCATATCATTTTTGCCTTTCCTTGAGAATGAGGAAATGAATTATGCAAAACTGGAATTAAAAAGAAGAATTATTAACAGTAAGAGGATAACTACAAGGACTGTCCTGTTGATTAGAGTCATGTGTTTTCCTTGTGTTTCAGGTGCCGCTGAACAGATTTCACAGCTCTCAGGGGAAGAGCGGAGCCCCTGATGTGCCATGAACATCTCACACCTGGTACATGGCTTCCACCCACGCTGGAGTTATCTCCATGAACAGGATAGGAGCAGTCTGGGGCCATGGAAGGGCTCACTTGGGCACAGAAGCCTAATTGCATTCCACCACTGGCACTGTGACAGCACAGTCCCATATTAGGGAGTGGATGGGAAGCAGAAAGGACAAGAGGATGAGACTTAAAGGCACTTTTCAAGAAGTTGCAGATTTAAATTTCCCCAGTATGGAGAGCATGAGGAATCTGCAGCTCTGTTCTAAATCCCAGGGAGAAATGACTATGGATTTAAAAGAGGAGGGCCTGCGATGCAAATAATTAAGTCTAACACATGTGAAATCACACATGAAATCACAATACTGCATCTTAATATATGTATGTACTTTATCCCTTTTCCTCTACAACATTCTGGGCTGGTGTTGACACAGAAGCCAAGGTAGAACACCAGTTACACCAAAATACAAGAACAGCTTCTGGAAGGAGGGAAAAGCATATACTGTGGAAATTATTTTGCCTGGAAAGGAGAGACAGTCCTGGCAGAAATACCAAAAAACAGGCAATGCAAAGAAAGCAGGATAGAAAGCCAGAGGCAGGAGTTTAGTGCTTGTGAGCAGCTGGAACAGCTTGGGTGGTTTCACAGGGGCTAAGCAATGTTTGGATGGCAGAGAACAGAAAGGAGGCATCGTGTAAAACCATACAGCTGGGGGAACTTAAATGTAAGAAAATGTAAAACTTACAAGTTTGAATTAAGCACTCTAGGAGGAAATACCCTCCCTACGCAGAGACACTAATGGCAAGGTAAACATGAGAGAGGAGACTAAGAGTAGAAAAAAAAGAGTGGTAACTGCTATCAATTAAGGGATTTCACTGGACCAAAACATCTTGAGAGGTGGGCTTCCTGAAAGTCTGCATCCATCCTCGATTTCTGCCTCAGGAGTTTTGTAAACTCATCCTTCTATGTACAGCACTTACATAGGCTCTTATTTAGTACACTCACTGCAGCACTTTGAGTTGTTTTATCCAAATGTCAGCTAGAAAACCAGTTTACAGCTCAAGGTGCTTTAAAGCTGGTTTGTGTAATAATAAGCTATAAAGCATACTAAATTTTAATAGTAAATACTGTGTTAAAATATAATACATGCTTTACAACGAGTGATAAACATATTAATGAGCAAAATTAAGTAATTCCCAAAGTTATAGTCATTCACCCTCGTTAAAGTTTGAGGATAACTGGCCATTATGGTATTTCCCTTGGCATTATCCCACCTTGCCAGCAAATGCTTCCATCTGTTCTACACTGAGACTAAGTTTTGGTCAGATGTCTCCTAGTGACCATAAACAGAAATTCTCCTCACTATGTGCAGATGGCTGTGCTATCTCACGTATCTGACAGAGGGCTGAAAGCTGCATCTGTCTGCAGTTTGTCAGTTGGCTGCAGCTCCTCTCTGATGTTAAAGCCTTACCTCAAATATTTAACTGCAACCAGTGCTTATTGTGCCAGCAAATACTTTAAATTTAGGACCGGGTACTTGCACTGCAATTGAACATCAAGTAACTTGACAAGCAACCAGTTCTCAATAGTTACTTGAACATCTCAACCATAAATAAAAAAAGCCTTTCTTGGGCACGACCAGGATGGTGTGATCCAAAATGTATCATCAGGAACTGAGCAGGGAAAATATGAAAGTGGAACAGAATGCAGACTTTCACATGGGACTACCCAAGAAATCAGCATGGGAAAAAAAATGGCAAACTGCACCTTAATTCCAAGGTACTGTAATTCTGTGGCAATCTTATATAGCCAGATGCTATTTTATTCCAAAGGACAGGAACAAACAGATCATGGCCACAGAAGGCTAAGCCAGGAGTGTCCATCAGGTTAAGCAGCAATGGGCACTAATGTTTAGGTGACTCTCTTTATACACTGAAGACAGGTCCAAGGCACAATGAGCCACAGCAACTGGTACTTCTCCATCACAACAAGCACATCCTCAGCTTACCAGAGCTAGGAAAGGCAGAACAAAAAGATCAGGATTTGGAGAATGCAATTAGGAAGAGGGCCCACAAAGCTGAACTGTGCTGAGGTGTATAGGCAGCTGATCTCACCTTGCTGGCTCTTTCACAGACCCACACACTTGCTAGAAGCAAGCAGGATCCAGTTTGCAAACGTGAATCAGCCACCTGTCCCCAAGTACAGGAAGGTACTGAGGTTGCTATGATTTAGCTACACACAAACTGTTTCGAGCACTTCACCCAAGTGCAGACATGCTTCCTGTTATTCCCAAATTTTCTCAATTTTTCAGTTTTCCAAAACAAAGGACAGAACATTCTGCTATCAGTCCCTACCACTAAAAACACAGGCTACAGCTGCAGTTGCCTACAGGCACTTCCTCTCTTTATTCTCCAGCACAAGGTGCTTACAGAGAATTCTTGTTTAAAGCTCACTAAAGCAGAATAGAATAACGCTAACGCAGGCTGCCCATCACCACCTCCTTTTAGCCACTATTTCCCAGTAGCCAAGTGGATAAACAGTAAAACTCAGTGCTTGGGACAGCCAGTGCTGCATCAGGAATTTAAACACGAGGAAGCCTGGGAACAAGAATCAACAAAATGCTCATCTTACTGCGCACCATTTCTTATTTGGAGACATGCTGTCTCCTTTTGATAAAATCTGGGTCCAGCAGAGATTTATTACTTTCTCTTCCAGCTTGGTTTCAAAGTCTCTAGCATGGCCTTTAACTCTCTGACAGTTATCATTCCAACTTTTACATGCAAAAATACCCTCCATACACTTTGCATGCTTCTGAGAGCTCTCAAAGAAAGCCCCTGATATTAATTTCAAGTGTACAAGATAGCCCAGTGCATTAAGCAAGGCTTTCCTTCTACGAATTATGTAATGACTGCCAGAGATACAATATAGAGCTATGGTTCTATTGCATACATTCCCTGGGATGTTTGTTTGATGTACTATGACATTAACTGCCAAGCAGTCTCTTTTAAAATCCATCTCAAGTAAATTAATCCCAGGAAATGTAAGAGGAGGGAAGAAAAGGGCTATCAACACATGTTGGAGGGAAAAAACCCAAAACACAACAGGCTCATTCTTACTTGACTGGATCTCATATTCCATCTTGTTGGATTGTGCACATCAAGAGCAGAAGTTTATGGTAACTTTTCCTTATATTCACACTGTACAGGAACACTACAAAGCTTTCTTTCAGAACTGACAGCTAGTTGGTGTTAAAGTCTACTGAGTTCTAGAGGTGGAAGAGTGCCAAACCAAAAAGTTTTCCTTACTCTTGCAAAGCTGCCGCTTGTATCCTCTGCCCAGGGGCTCAGGCAGAGAGCCTGTGGCTAGAGGTTACCTACCAGCAGGCTGGTGCTGGGTCAGCATTCTGGCTCTCAGAAGCACCCTCTGAGGCTTTCTCAACTCACTTCTTCTGCCCTGCCTTCTCTGGAACCCCAGGGCTGTAACCAGTATGGACAGTCCTGCCCTGCCCTTGCTGAGGAACACACTCCATGCAGGTACTTCCATGAGCAGCTGCACTGCAGGCTCAGGGCTGAGCTCTGCATGGCAGAGGCACAATAAAGGACATGGAGACCTGTGGCCCAGCCAGGTGACACTCAGAGACACAGCAGGAGCTGACAACCCCAAGACCTCACTCAGGCTCTTTCAACTGTAAGAGTATAAAACCCAGGGTTTCCTTTGTTTGGGGTTTCTCCATGAAGGCACCAGATTGGGCTGTTCTGAGGTTATTTAGTTACTGTACAGAGTTAATTTTAAGGATTTGGACATCGGAGACTTTCCTGTGGAAAACCTGGGTCAAGCCAGTACGGAAAGCTGGTCTGAGTGAGTGTGGGGTGTGTAGCTGTGAAGGGGCCTTGGTCCCAGCTCATGACTGACTGCCAGAGTGGGTCCTGAATGGTCAGACAGGGAAATTTCCTTAACACCCTCCTTTCCCTCTCCCCCAGACACACATATGGCCATTTGCCTCTCTGATGTGACCTTATAAAACCAGCTCAGAGCACTCAAAGATTCTCATCCTTCCAGTCCTCCACAAAAACAGATTTCTACCATACTTTACTGCTGAAGGGAGAGAAGACGATGCAGAGCTGACACATTCTCAACAAGTCTAGACCTGCTGTAAAACACTTGCCCAATGCCATCCAATACCAGTATCCTCCCCCAGGCAATTCTGAAGACATGGAAATCTTGCATATGTAATAAATGAAAATACTGACTTACGTATTGCACACTGCCATGGTCTGACATGACTCTCCTGTACAGAATTCTGAGATTGTACTATACTGTAAGTTGATGTGATGAAAGAAAGTTGTTGCTGAAAAATAAACAAAGGAAAAAAATTCAGAAGTAAAATATGTTCAAACACTGGTTATCCTCCAGACAATTATTTAAATAGAGCAAGTGAAGCAACCTTAGCCTTGAGCTTGCATACAAATTTAAACATGATTTAAGTAAATGAGCCTAATGATGAACTGCAAAACAAAGAGGTACACAGAATGAAAGCTCTTGTTTTGATTTAAGATGAAAGCACCATGATGCATTAGCTCTTATTACTCACAAAGCAGCAAGACTGGAAAGTGTCTCCGTCATCAGCCTCACCTTTACAGTAGAATACTCTGCTGTAAGCTGAAGGCAAACAATTTGCTGCATTCTTTTGAAGTCAGACTTAAAATGTACAGTGGCTAGAAAATAGCACTATTAGTTTTCACGACACATCTCCTTGTAAAAACAACCAGCATAAAACCTAGTACACTTTTAGGTTTTAAAAATCTCTTGAGATAATTTAACTTCTTAATACTTCTCATGGGACACCTCACTTAATGAGTCTCTAAACTTCTCTAGTGTGGAGTTTAAAGTAGTTACTTGCCACTACCACACATGGTTGAAAACATAAACAAGAGGGCCATAGATCCAGGCAAGGACTAGCAGAAGCCCAGGAAGGTGCACAGGTACAGCATTCAGTCACAATAGTTGGCCACATCTCTAATTTTCACCTTGTCTACTGTTTAAATCCACAGTAATTCCACCAAAATTTGGAAGGAGCAGGGAGGAAAAAAATCTGAGCAAAGACTTCATAACTTCTGGCTTTAGGCATAAGTTGCTTTACATACAAGTCTTTAGAAACTACATTTTTACAATGCCTCTGGAAGGTCAGTAGCTTGAGTCAGAAACACGCAGAACCAGCCACTTTAGCAAACAGTCAATGGGAATCCTGATGGTTCTCCAAAGAGCATCAAGAACTGCAATGCCCTCAGTGCCACAGGGAGGGAGCTGGAAGGAGGAAATGCATCAAGGCTTTTGTGCTGCTGAGCACAGCTGGGCTGTGCGTGAGACAGCCTAATCACCACTCAAGGTATAATAACATGCATTACACCGTAAGTATAAATTTTCACTGAGTGTTTCTCCAAGCACTGAAAACAGCAAAAAGAGTGTGGACAGCAAGCTCAGAGTTGTATCAACACAATACTCACTGTTGCTGGCAAGCCACTCGTTGAGGTCTATTTCCCGTGGTAACATCACTAGTTCCTTAAATTCAAAGTCGGTAATTCTGGATTTTGTGTATTCTGGCTCTAGGTAAAGTTTCTTCTCCTCTGGTGCTGGCTTTTTACCATTTGGCTTTCCCTTGGACTTCCTGCAAAAGATTCAAGGAGAGAAGTGGGGTTACTTCTACTGTTGAGCAGCTACAGAAACCTGAAAGCAGCTGGTTCACCCAAACTCCTGTATTTGCACCTTTACACTGCTCTTCCTGCATTCCCTCCCTTTAGCTTCATTCTGCTGCTCCATCTCCCCTGCCCTTGGACCAGATGAGATTGCAAACTCCTGGGGGAGCGCTGGTCTCTCTTCAGGCCTGTGAGCTGTGGTGGCAGCAGGACAGCTCTCTGCCTGAAGGAGCCACTCTCATGTGACGACCAACAACCTGCTGTGTCACACAGTTCCTGGTCACCTGCAGAATGGGAGTCTGAGAAACAGCAAATCTGACTGCTGCAAGAAGACAGCTGGAAAAGTTGGTGCTGGCTCCTTCAAAGCTACAGCATTCCATGCTCTCCAGCCCTGTTAGAAGCCTTGAGTGAACATCTGTGACTCCAGCTAAAAGCAGTGATAACCAAAAAAACACCTTTTTTCTCAATTCCAGGGAGACCTGGGACAGAAGGATCTGAGTTCATGTTTTTCTGAAAACCCTTGGAAATCCAATGCATTATGAAATAACCTTCCATTTGGATTTATAAAAGCACAGAAACTACATTCCATAAAAGGCATTTGTCTCTGTGGCATATTGTGACTTTTCATCTCCCATCTGTAAAGTGATTGCTGTAATCCCTAGAGTTTTCCTCTCACTTGTTTTTAAGTAGACTCTCAACGCAACCCTGGACCACAGATTCAGTAGGACTTCAGAGGAAGGACAGTGGTTCAAGCACTTTGGTCTATCAGGCTTTGTGGTCAAACATCCATGTGTTCCTACAGTTAAAAAATCCACATAAGCAGAGATGGAAGATCTATTTAATGGTGAGGGACAATCATAGGGCAATACCTGCTGTCTATTATCGTGAATACAAGGAAGAGATGCCAGTTCTTTTTTAATGTCAGGCTGCCTTTGTTAAAGTGATTTTTAAGGATCTGTAAAGCCCACCTTTACAGATGACTGCATTAAGTTTGCTGTCAAAACTCATTGAGATCTCATCCAAAGGAAACAGACTTCACACTCTGGCTCTTAACACACTTAAATAATCTTCCAACTGTGTTCCTGTCTGAGATACATGCAGGCTTAATTTTTGCTGTGAGGATGTGATACACATCTTTCCTGGTGCTTTAAGTGTCGGGGCTCTTCTTGAAGAAAATATGATTACTCTGTTTTCTCTCTTCATGGGCTCTTTGCTGATCAGTTTATTAAACCCATCTTCAGAAAGATTCATCATCCACATAATCCCTACGGCAGCAGGGAGAGGCCGAGGTGCGCCTTCTGTAGGAAAGCAGCACTCTGACTTGGGTCACCAGCACTGCCAGTGTTCACTGTCTTAATCTTGTGTTGAGTCTTGTCACACTTCCCCCTAACCAGTAAATTAAGACTAGAGGGACTTCGGAAAGGCCATCATAAAGGGAAATCAAGGAAAACTTGGTGACAGCAGCACGAGATACAATTACAGCCTCATGATGTATTTACACAGATGTGCAGAAAGCACTGCAGGTGTCTGGCAGGGAAATGATGGTCACACCTTCTTTCCTATGTTAAAGGTAGGCTGCATGGTTTAAGAGGGGATGCCTGTGACATCTTTTTAAATAATAAAACACAGAACATCTTTCTAAAGAATGCAAATATAGGATGAAAATAAAGTAAAGGCAATATTCATGAGGATGAATTCAGCACAAGAGCTGTATTCCTTCATGTTTCCTGCCATGTCCTCTTTCCACAGCAGCGCATTCCAATCCAAATGAAGCCTGCAGGATTCGTCCCTTACATTTACTTAATTAAGTGGACTGGACTAATTCTCATAGCTGCTCCACAAAGGGATGTTTTAGGACATGAGAATTCAGTTGTTCCTCAGTGCAAGGCTCTTAATACAGAGGGGTTGCTTGGTTAGATAACAGTTCCTAGTAGTCAGACTATTCCTGTCTTCAAACCCTTGCATTTGCTACATTTAGTGGTTTCTGGGCTTAGTTTGGCTGGGGGGGAAGGGGCCAGGATTCTGGCATTCAAGGGTAAGTTGATTTTTTTTTTTTTAGGAAAATTATAGTTCTAGTAACAGTCATGCAGAAAATACCTTCAGCTTCAGAGACTGGTTTGACAAACCACATTAACCACACTCAGGGAAAAAAGTTATCAGTGAGAAGTAATTTGGATAGAGTTTCTGTCTTTGCTGTAGTTCAGGATAATTAAACCAAGGGCCCCAGGTTAGGGTTGTGCCACATCAGCTAAGAGCAGTCTTCTGTAAGGAGGAGGAGGGAAGAGAGAGACAAAGAGGTCAAAGACAATCAGTCAGAGTCAGGCTGTGGAGGGAAACCACAGAAGGAAGCAAGACACATGAGACTGAGGCAAGCCTTCCATCACATGGGAATGGGTGGGGTGTATCTTATCCTCACTTCAGCATCTCTTCCCCAATTCAAGACAATAAACACAAATTCAACACTAAATATATTTCACAAGTTTGCTATTGCAAACAACACTACATTGTCCTTTTGCCAAACCCAAAGCCTCTCATTTCCACACAAATGTCAAGTCTCTGTTAGATCAGTACCTGCAGCCACTTTGACTCTTTTAAACAGATTGTATAAGTTTTTCCACAACTGCCTTAGCTGCAACTGGAGCACTTCAAACAAAAGCTTCCTGAAGAATCCCATACTCTGTCCCTTCCCAAAGTTTTGGCTCAGTTTAAAAAGAACGTGACTCTTGGGTATCATCAGAGAACCTGCAAAATCCCCAGAATCACTGCTATCAAAGGATTTATTCACACTACTGAAATCTGAATGTCAAATTGCCATATGAAGTACAAACATCTTGTTAACCTTTTGCAGCTAGTTAACCACAGCAAGACCACAGAAATTGTTTACACCAGCACATTTTCATGACCTGCATGCAGTGCAGCTGGGACACTACATGGCCCCAGTACTGTAAGAACAAACTAAAAACAAAGCCTTAAAAAAGTCATTTTGAACTGGGCCATGTATCCCTTTTCAATTAGGCAGAACTTAGGTTCTACTGACTTACTCAAATTAATTGAGTCATGCTCAGTCTAGGCTGTAAAACTGTAGGTTTAGTTTGGGAACTATCAATACTAGCCCATAGTGTAAAGCATTTTTTTTTTAAACATACGAAGCTGGAGCATGCAGCAGTATGAAAAAAACTCTGTTTTAGAAACACAATAAAAATTATTAAGAAGCAACAAAGAATACTTCCATATTCCAGATAAACCAAAGCTCATTCATTCACAATCACCAGAATTACCAAAGAGTGCAAAGTTAGGAGTAAGCTTCCTTCCCTCTGCTTGCCCCTACCTCCAAGTTCACTGTTGTTTCAAAGACTTGTAAGAAAACACAAGCTGGAGTCAATTCCAAAGGTACAAAGTGAAGCATCCATTATTTCCTTTTTGTGAGCTCTTCTCATTCAAGATGCCTTCCTTAATTTTTCATTTTATGTTTTAAAGTACACAAATACAAAAAAATGCCAAGAACAGTACGTTTTACTGTTCTATTCAGGAAACACCAAAATTCATCACCTGTAGACTGTTTATTGGAAAACATAACTAAGTATCATCTAAGACCACAAAAAGAGCAGTACTTTTCGAAACACAGCTATAGGCACCTCAAGTCCTGATTTGTGTTTACATGTGTCTTTCTTCAAAAATTAGAGAATTCTGCTAAATTTGTCTTAACATGTCCATGCCACATCACTTGTATCACCCAAGCAGCTGCAGAAGTAGCTGCTGTGCAGCAGTTTGGTGGTCTGTCCACAGCTTAGACCAAATCCTGTCTCTCAGTGCTTAACTACTAAATAAGGAAAGAAACATCTTTAGGGAATCCAAGGAGACAGCACTCCACAGTTTTTACTGACAGGCAAACCAGAGTACAAACTAATTCCTCAGACAATTCTCAGGCTAGGTCTGCCTCTGGTTTTAGGCACTCAACTGAACCTGATGCCACAGGCCAAGTCAAACCCACAAATAAATTTCAGAGAGGGAAAAGTGATGGCAAATGGCAGAAGAGAGATCGCTCACCTGAAGTCTTAGAAGAAGGTTTAGCAAATTGGCTGCAGGCCAAGACTGTAGATTCACTAATGCTTCTAGCAGGGCTGCCATACTCAGCCTTATGTCCAGCTAGAAAACACACCAGCTGCAAATTTGCCTGGATTTCACTGGAGGAGGAGAGGTATAAGACACTCTACCAAGTGACAGCCCACTGATGATTTTTTTTTCCCTAGTCTAACTGCCTTGTTAAGATCAAGTAAAACTGCCAATTTCCCAGCTTGGTTTCTTATCCCACGTCAGTTAATAAAGATCCTCCTCTAATCTTTCTCATTTCCTTCTTGATCAGATGCTCAGTAGTTTCTTGGTTTAAAAAAACCCTGCACTTCGAAGCACCATCAAGGTTTAGTTTCAACACAGTTCTGAGGAAGTGTTATTCCCATTTCAGAGCAGAAACTGCCTGTAAGGTTCAAAGTTGATTCATGGTACAAATGCTAAAGATGTCCTCCAGTGTAAGCCAACACGGTTTGTTTGGAAAGAAACACACATGAAGTAATCTGATTTAGCTGAAGAAGTACCCGAGACCCAATGTCCACTCTGTGGACGTGCTTCATAACCTGTTGTAGTTCATATCACTTTGGAATTGTACCAGGCATCCATGGTCCTGGCCATGCACATCTGGTTTATTCCCAGGCTGATCACACAAAAGGAATACTAATGATTTATTAAATGCCCAACTTCCCTAAACTGACCATGCTATTTTAGAAGATCTCTACCAGTTCAGGATTCCTTTTTTTTCCAGAGGAAACCAGCACAGCTATAATAATTTCTTGCTGTCTCCAGCAAGCCGTGCAGTTTCTTGTGCTGCATCTGAAACTGAAATATCTTCAAAGACAATTCATGATACTTTGATCCCCCTCTTCCACCCTCCACACCAAACTAACTGTCCTTGGGATGAACAGCTGTTTACTTTTTCTTTTTGGAAGTACATGTTATCAGTGGGTTTTCTCTTCTCTTCTCTGTGTGGCATATTAAATGGAAATGAGAGTACCTTTAGAAAGTTTAAAAATTTATTTTAAAACCTCATAATGGTGATGACCAGAGCTGCAGGCAAAACTCCCATCACTCTGTGCCCTCTGGGTCACGCACCAGTTTCAGATTCCAACCAAGTCTCAAACACCCCAATTTCCATCGGAAAATTTACAGAACAGGTCTGACAGGCCTTAGATGGCAAATCCGTCTGTTTGCAAACTTCAAAACTCACAAGCCATCCCAAATCTATGAGGATGAAAATCACCATGGATCATGAACCTTACAGGACAAAGACGCATATTTTGTGATTAAAGTGGTGTGGTTTTGTGGGCTTATTTTAGCAACTGACCCTATTCCTTACACAAGGTTAACTGATACAAATCCTAGCAATCCCCACAAATTCAGTTGCCAATCCAGCTGTGACATATTCCATTAGTGTTGGTGAGAGTACAACACCCCAGTCCACAGCAATGCACGCAAAAAATGGCACAAAAAGAAAAAACTGTTTTAAGGAATATCCAAACCAAAGATGCCCACAGAAATAGTACCAAGTGATACAATCTGGGAATGTTTGGGTTTTAAATGGTGCACTCCCAACAAGAAATTTTACAGGGATTACTGTCTGCAACAGCAACACCATATTCCAAATACACCTCTACACACTGAACTAGCTGATATCTCAAACTATATGGGCCCTCTATTTTTTATCCTGTAATTTTTTCTTTCTTTTTGAAGTGTTGTGTTTTAAAACATGCTTCACTATATGATGTGTTATAAAGTGAAGTACTCGTACCAAAACCTAGTTTCTTGGCACTCTAAGGATGGGGGTTAGCTTCTTAAAAGACAAAATCAGAGAGGCAGTAAGCCAACATTGTAGCAATGTCCTTCAGGCCAAATTTTATAAACACTGTTTTTATTTTTCCAGTGAATAAGGGTTTAGAATTTAAAATTAAAGGTGTACTGGATGTTTGAATTTCAGCTTCTCTCCTCTTCCCTTCTTTGCATAGGGAGTCAAAGGGGATGTCAGTAGAACAGAAGAGGGAGTAGAACACATTAAGGCAAACAAATTCCAATATTCAAGGTCTCCCCCTCTAATGTACTCCCCTTTGCAGAAAGGAAAAACACAGATTTCAGCCATGCACAGAAGGCTACAACTCTGTAAGGTAAACCAGGTCAGCTGCTTACAGATAGACTTTTTACCTTTATGGGCTTTTTATGTGGCCCTTTACTGGAAAGAAATTATCAGTTAATTTCTGGTTACAAAGGTACTGCGTAAGCATGGGAGTCCTGAACCCATTCATAGCAGGAAGGAAACAGTTTTATGAGCTGAAATTTATGAGTCCAAGTGACAAGAACAATGCAGAAGCAGGTTACACCAGTTCTTATGGGTCAGGAACAAACTCTTGAAGGCTGTCACACAGAGCAGCCCACTGCCTGTTCTCCTCAGTTAAGAGTAAGAACTGGAAACTTAGAAGGGCTATGGAGCTTAAATCCCTTCTTGGTAATTCATGTCTTTGTTTACTCGTACAGCATGCATGAAAAGGGGAATAACAGCTTCCTTCAAACATCGGTCAAGCTGCCTTTCCTTTGAGAACAACGCCAGAGACAGTGTTTGTATTTCCCCTCTTTCTTTTAAACAGCACAAGATCAGCACCTCTGGAGGTTTTTCTGCAATCCCAAGTCCTGTTTCAACACAGATCACTGCTAAATCTTCATCTGGAAATGTCACGTGACAGCAAATCCAGAACACAAATCCTGGATGTACACATCCATGTTCAGGATTGGGAAAGAAAAGAACATCAGCATGGGAAAGGAAGCTGTGCAAGGTATTGGAAAGCAAATCCAAATCCCAGTGCAGCATTCAGGACAATTGTTCACAGACTGCTGTGGCCAGTGCTTTTCTCCAGGGCTGCGGAAGGGAAGGAGACTAAGCTTTTTAAGGCAGTCTTCATTCCGATCTCCTCCTGCCCCAGGTCTCTGACAGACCCCTCTGACCTCAACCTTCATTCTTCCCCTCTCCTGCCCTGGGTTAGCTCCAGGGCTTGGTTGCTGCGCAGGTCTAAGGGGGCTGCGCAGCATAAAGTGTCTTTGGCAGCATTTCTGGCCCTGCTTCTTCATTTTTGTTCTGTTTTTAAAAGTTACTAACAGTTTATTTAAGAGGAGGAGGAAAGAAGAATGTACCCTACATGCCAGGGAAACTTTTTCCTCTGGATTCTCAGAGTGGCTCTTTGCCTTAAAAGGGAATCTTTGCTTGGTCTCCGGATGCTCTGCTGTAAACAGTTGGTGCCAAGGCATGGCAGGCATGTTAAGGATGACAAGTGTGATAACATTATTTCATAATGGTGCTTTTCAGCAGAAAGCCCAAAACATTCTGTAGGGCCAGACTGAATTCCAGCTGGTGCTGCTGGCAAAGCAAGGAGAACATGGGGCACCTGCACAATGCCATGTCTGGTACATTAGACCTTTCTGTGTCCTATTGTAGAACTCCCCACCCACCTACTGGTGAAGGGGCTGGAGCACAAGTCTTACAGGGAACAGCTGACTGAGCTGGGGTTGTTTTGCCAAGAGAAAAGGATCCTCAGGCTGCCTTATCACTCTCTACAACCACCTGAAAGGAGGTTGCAGCAATAAAAGGTCTCTTTTCCCAGGTAACAACGGACAGGACAAAAGGAAATGGCCTCATGGTATAGACCACATATTAGGAAAAACTTCTTCACTGAATCAGGCACTGGAGCAGGACGCCCAGGGAACTGGTAGAGTCACCATCCCTGGAAGTATTTATGACATGTGGATGTGGTTTAATGGCAGACTCAATGACCTCAAGGGTCTATTCCAACCTGAACAGCTATGATTCTTCTTACCCCTGGGTGGTACATCACCTCCCAGCTGAAGCTCAGTGTCTGCCCACAGTGATGTGTCAGAGGCACAGTACCTCCCGTGCTGACACTCCCAGGGGTTCGTGTGCTGGCACCCAGGGTCCCCATCTTGTCTCCAATGCAGCTCTGGGAAGAAGGGCTGCAGAGGCAAGGCCAGGCACGCCCTGGCTCAGCTAATGCTACAAAAATGTGCCAAGTGCATTCTTGTGGTAAAACACGCTGCACTAGAGTTCCCTTTCTTCCCTGGGCCTACCTGCCAGAACTCCTCCCCCAGACTGAACAGTTGTGCTCAGCTTCCTGACTGCATAGTCCTTGCCCTCTCCAAGTTCCCCTCCAGATAACACACTGGGGACACCAGCGACATCATGTCCAATGGGAAGCAAACAGATTACTTATTTCTAGGAGCCAGTTACTTAATTTAAAAGACACAATTCATTAGAAGAAACAAAATTACCCAAGCAGTACACACTTGTTCTTCATTTTGAAATGTTCTCTTTTACTCTGGTGCCAAAAAGCCTTCACATATCCCAAGCAGGAGGTGCCAGCACGAAGGCTCAGCAAAATTCTTTTCTTAAGCAACTTACTACAGTCCAGATTTCTGGTAATTTGTGGAATAGGAAATAAAAAGGACAAATCTTTCCTATTTTCAAAATCTCTACATGGAGCCAAATAAGGTCTGTAGTAACAGAGATTCATAGGTCATAAGTGTTGTAACAATTAATTTACCCAATGCTTAGAACAAACCACACAACAGAGCACTGAGTCAGAGATGCCCAAGTCCTGAGCCTGAGAATGACATGGAGTGGTGGCTTTTGTTTGTCTTTGTAGATTTTTAAGTCTCCAGTTGACAAACTGTCTTAAAGGAAGCCAAAACTGAGCAGAAAGAGGGCAAACCCTAAATTCCTGCTTGAGAAGGTGTCTCATAGTATATTCTCCTGTACTTGCAATTCCTCCTCCCCTCTGGAATGGCACTCAGAGCAGACCCTGGTGTGGGGACAGGAGAGGCCACCCCATGCTGACTCTTTCGGACATCTCTGCCCAGGCATTCATCAGCTGAAAACACAGGCTGGAGCTCTGATCTGGGCTTTGTCTTGTTAACACACAGCTCATTTCAGTCCCCAGGCAAACACTCCAAACCCATCAGGCCCATACACAACACCAAGATAAGGATGCTCCTGTATCCTTGCCTCCCTTAGAGGAAAAATGCCATTAGTATTCAAGCAACACAAATGCTTCCTCATCATCCTCCACTGCTAAATATACTCCCATACTGCAGCTACACAGTAGGGCCAGGATTCATTTACCACAGATATCTGCACATGTAAATATTTACAACTCAGCTAGTTCTCCAAGGACCTTTGGAAACCAGCAGAGATGAATAGTTCTTTCTCTAAAAAAAAAAACATCGCAGCCCAAGGCAGAGATCTACAGCATACCTTACATTTCTCTAATTAAAGCACAGAGAAAGGAGAAAATTGGCTCTCAACTGAGAGCAGACAATGGCACAGACAGCAAGCCTGGTTGTTACATGTGCTGCAGAGGAAAGGTTGCCCATAGAGCCTTGAGAACAAGTGATCTGCACCAAGATTTGAAAGCAAGTTTTGGAGTGGCTTTTAATACCTTTTTCACTCTGGGGAAGACAAGTATAGATCTGTCAGGTTTGTTATTATACGCAGAGCAGTATTTTTTGAGCAGATAATCTGAAATTCTGGAAGCCAGAAATACTGCTTGCAGAGAACAAGGAAACACAATGTAATTGACAAAAGTTTTATCTCTTTTAAGGTTTTTAAACTCTTCAAATGGAAAGAAAAATTTATGTACTGTAGCAAAACCTCAAAAAATTCTCAGTTAACACATCTATTCCCTGTGTCTTTTCTGACATGTCTATTAATTTAATCAGTGATTCATTATCCTCTAATCTCCTATTGGAACACAGAGTTATTTTGACTTTTACGTCATTATTAAATTCAGGTTTTGGCAGCAACTGCTCCTCCTGGCTACTCTGATACAGCCCTGTTATCTCTAGATGAGCACATCCAGTACCCTGTGGTGCACCTTTGTGGGGAGGGATTTCACCACCAGAGCACATAAATCACTGAAGGCACTGTCATGTTCCAACCCTGATGAAGTTTGTAGAGCTGGAAGACTGCAAAGCTACCTTTTCATTTCTAAACCAAGCAAATTTCATTTGGAAACCTCATGGCCTCATAAATGTGGGATTTCACAGCATCGCTTGCACAGAGTTGCTTTTCAGGATGGAACTGTGCTTTAATTGCTGGGAATTATTTCACCATGGCAACCTGGCTTCAGCAATCAGATTTCTTGCTATATAGCCCAAGATACACAAATGCAGACAACTCATTCTGTTCAGAGAGTAACAGGGTGCAGACAAGTTAGTCTTTGTAAAAAATGGTTTAGTTTCCTCACTGCCTTCTTGCCTTGCAAGCCCTCTTTGTACGGCAACAACCAAAAATGACTTGACAATACAGTCTAGTTTTAAGTAGCACTGTAGCCTAAAGAAAAGCTCAGACAGGAAAACCACGTTAGATATGCAGGTCAAGCTTACCCACATACTGTGTTTTGGAAGACAGGTGCATATAATGTCTCACGTACATGTAATATGAAATTATAACTATTTAGGCACAAAAAGTGTCTTGCATCAGAAGAATAAGTTAGTTATTTCTGCTGGGAAGAGACTGAAAATAAGCTCACCACCTGCCTTCCTGCCACAGTTCCACCTTGGAAAATGACCTGTATGTAATCACTCAGGAGGCAGGATTACAACAACTGAAACTTTGTCTGCTTTCCATCTAAAAAATATGGTTTAATGGGGCAGAAATGTGCTAGGGCACACCACAACTGAGAGTGCACACAGAAACACAGGTAACTGTGCTGCAAACAGCTCTCTTTGCAGGAGATTCAGTACACAATATAAACTCAGATAAACAGCATGGGGGAAAAAAATTCTGACCTGTTTTCACTATTCATAAGCAATTTTGCATGCCTGCACCTGTTACCTCACTTTTGAAGCATGTGTACTAGCACACACATGTGCATCTTGTTGCACTGAGACACACTGGGGGCAATTCAATCACCTACCAGTAATTAGTAACTGAGGAGGCTGGGCAAAGAAGTATCAATGTGCAGGAGTAGACCTACCTAAAAGTTTCATCCTCTGTATCAAGATCCAAAAATTCACCTCTTACATTTTAAATTAACCACAGCATTGTAATTAGGAAGGGTGTTTATTCACTAGAAAATATTATGGGTCAAGATCAGTTCTCAATGGCAGAGATCAAAAAAATTTCCCCCCCCCTTTTGTTAATATTTTGGCTTTAATTTAAACCAAAGTCAGTTCAGGTAAGTCCCACCTCTCCTGGCATGCCTTAGACCAGATCCCGTGAGGAGAAGCAGGGCCTTTCAGTTTTAGTGTGAACATCCTGTTAAACTTAAAAATTGAAGTCCATAGCTAGAAGGCATAAATTGTGTGTCTCCTCACAGGGTCAGAAAGTCAGTGGGAAAAGGAATCAAAGCATTATCTTAACTAGGTAACGTTCATCAACAAATGATACGTACAAAACTTTCACTAGTGTAACCATGCAGTTAATTTTTAAAGATTTTTGACAGAATGATGCAATAATCAGTTCAGTTTTGTCAAAAACAGCATACAGCTGTTTCAGAATTTCTTAGGAAACAGTACATTGAAGCTCTTCTGTACAACAGAGGAAGGAAAAAAATCTATTTAAAATATAAAGTATGGATTCATAGGCCAAAGTAAAGAACATTTGAATGACTGATTGAAAAAAAATAGTAGGGTGGGTAATAGTTTAATTACTGGTACAGTTAGATCACTGTTAATTAGCTGGTGAGACAGCAGTGATTCCCAACACTAATTTATTACTTTTTCGGATATACCACAGGAGACTGAAAAGCAAGTAGAAGCACCTTTACAGACATACTGATGCACAAGCAACCAGGAAAAAACCCATAGATACACCCAAACTTGCAGTGTTACCTCCAAGGGTCTGCTAAAATACAAATGCAGTCTTTTAATTAAATGCTGAAAGCACAACCAAGAAATTGGTTAAGGAAAACGAGTAATTTTCAAAAATAAATACTAAAGTTAGATGCCCAGTTGTGTACTGAAGTTGCTTCACTCCCTTGGCTGCACAAATGCAAATGACAAAAAGGATCTTTAACTGTTCATGTGGATTTGCAACTGATCAGTTCACAGAAGCTGAGACCAACACCTGAGACATTCCTCAAAACACAATGTGAATTCACACTTCTGCAGCAACTTCTGCAATCCCTCAAAGCAAGGGATGGTTATGTCTGGATTTGAAAATGTACTGATTTGAATGACATACCTAGACATGAAAAAAAGTTTTCTATGCTGCAAAACAACAGAAAAGTAACTATTTCAGTTGAGAGAGAATACAGCTTCCCCTCTGTCCCACACAGAACGTGGTCTCAAGACCTAAATTTTGTCTTTTCCCTGCATAGGTTTGCTCTAAAGAAACACATCCATCACATCAAAACTGGGGACTCTGCAAAAGAAGGAATCAGCAAAGCTTCTTTTAAGAATTTTCCTCTTCCCTGTTGTGCTAAAAGCATCCTGCTGACAGTCAGCACCTTCCCTGTGAGGCTTTGGTGTTCCGAGCCTGGCATGTGTGGATACATTGGACTGAAGAGCAGATCTGGGTGTCTGGGTGTGAGTGGAGGCACCAAGGTGCATCTCTGCATGAAGTTACATAAACCACCAATGAAGAAACCCAAGCCTTCTTTCTTCAGTAACTCCAGGTACTTTGGATGGTGTCTCAGGACTACTTTTCCAGATAGTAAGCTAAGAATTTTAATGTTTTGCCACTATATGCCCTTCTGAGGACAGCTGCACTCACTGCTGATTTTTCCTTTTTTACAAATAAAAGGAATCACACAGACATCCACAATGTTCCTTTCACCTGGGGAGCATCTGCTACCATGCGTTCCTGCTGTCTGAGCAAAAGCACTTCTAAACTTTTTTCTGTAACAGACAGAAAAGAACTTGAAAAATTAATGGAGCAAAATTTTCTGACAAGCTCAATCAAGCTGGTTTCAGTGCTAATGGGCTCCGTTCACTCAAAGAAGCGGGTTTTTCTTCAGAAAGCTGGAAGGAAGGGTTAATCCATACATCCAATCCCCTTCCCTTTCCAGAGACTAGGTGCTGGCAGCTCTTAAAAGAAATGCAGCATCTCTTCTCTGACAGCAATTTGCTGAAGTTTTAGTTGATTCTGTTGAACCTCACAGCACCAGGGATTAAGAACTAAAAAATCCCCCTTAACAAAAGAACACTTTAACAAACTCTATTTTGGTGTAGTCACAGAGAGATGTATGAGAGAGGAACAGACAGATTTTGTCTCAACCATCTTAGAGACTGGAGAACTGATAGGAGATTGCATTCCTAACACGACATCTCTTCAAAAAAATCAAGAATGGTGAGAGAAAAGCTCTTCTACAGAGGACTTTTTTTCTCCTAAAAACCTACCTGATAAAGGTCTTGGAGTGCATAGATGTTTGAGATCCCAGAGAACAGTGGACAGAAATTGTGTGAAATAGATAATTTTCCCTTGAACAGCAGCACCAGAAACATGGGCTATTGCAACACAGGAAACAAGGAGACAAACCAGGAACTGTAGTCAGCTCCCAGAGGGATGAATGTTGCTCACTCATACTTTGCTCATATATAAATGAAATAATCTTCCAGACTGAAACAAGCAGCTAAAATCTGGAACAAATCCTATATGCATACCAAGAAAACAAGATAAAAGAAGGGTGAATAATTTCACAAGTCTGAGATTATAGTCAAATCTATTCTTTGTAAAGTGTCCAGGAGGCATCTTCAGTAAAAAAAGAAGCATACTTTAGCCTCCAAACAAGAGGAAAATGCTATTCAACCTTGGCCAGGAGCCCTTTCTGTACGAGCTCTGGAGACATGTTAGAGGGTTGTTCCAACATAGAGAAGAATTTTAGCAGGGCTCTCCCTCTGGCTATGGCTTCACAGGATGTTGAACAGGTAACCAAAATACAACTCAATGCTGTAAATACCTCGGAAGAAAGACATCAAGTTCTTCATTAAGTTAATACATTGTACATGGTTCACCAATGTTCACAAATGCCCCAGTGTCATGACACTCCAGCAGTGAACACAAGTGGACTATCCCAAAGAAACAGAGGAGTGCCTGGCATGCTGGACCTGCCTGTGAGGCACAGCATCTTTCCAGAGCACAGCTCCAAGTCCTGAGCTCCAGCAAGAGCCCCAGTCATGACATGGCTTTGCCAGAGGTATCCGACAGCTCGCCGTGTGGCTGAACATCAAGCAGAGCACTACAAGTTTTGTGTCCACAGCCAGAGGAGACTTTGCTACCTATGTATGCTGGGAACATCCAGCACATGCAGGGAGAGCTGCCTTTCTGCACCAGGCACATCCCAGCCAGATGTGTCCACCAGACTGGCAGTGCCACCCAGGCCTGCCTCCTGCAACCAGCTCTGTCCCAAGGACAGGACACTCGTGTCAAAGAGTCATCTCCACAAGCACAACCATGCTCCCATATGCACGGAAGAGCCACCAGAGTCCCTCCTGCTTGGTAACCCCTTGCCAAAGCACAAGATGTTACTGCCCCGTAGTGTCACCAGTCCTTTCTGAGCAGCTGAGAGTCCCAAAAGGCCATCACTGAATGAGGAATCAGCTCCTGTTACAGAAATATTCAGCAGGACACAGCATGACAACTAGTGATGTCAGTTGCCCTGAACCATAAACATTTTGAACTATTTCGGTACAATGGAAAGTTGTGGGAGGGAGAAAGAAAAAGAACAGGATAAAAATAGCCAACATTGCTCTGAAGAGCATTTTGCCTATAAGCCCCTTTCCCTGCATACTGTACTCCCTCCCTTCTCTTCTGCCTGTCCCAGGCTTTTGCTTTAATCAGATCAGCTAGCGTTAAGCAAGGCTCTTCTAATTACTTTCTAATACTGTGAACTAGACTGAATTATTGAAAAATGTTTCTGCTTAAATTAGACTAAAACAGGATTGAGTTTTTAAATATTTGCTTTAGTCCTGCTGATCCATACAAGCATCACAGACAACAGCTGTCTTCAGCCACAGGAGTCCAGGCAGCAGAGGAAAAGCTCCTCTGCTCCTACCCATCTATGTCCCAGTTCATAAACATAACAAGACAACCTGGCATGATCACCCAAAAACCAGAATACAATGTCAAAATCAACCTGGTTTCTTGCTCATCTTGCCATGAATTGAGAAATAGAGAAGGAATTTAGTTTCTCAAAAACTTTTAAGAGCTGGCTATAAAAATACATAGCAGCATCCAGAATGCCAACTCAAACTTGCTAATTTATTCAAATGAAACAATCACTATCACTCTATCACTGAAGACAAATTACTATACTCTTGAAAAGCACTTACCCAAAAAAGAGGGGGGCTGGTTGTTTTATTTTCAGTTGGTATCCAAATCAATGCCTGTACAATGCTGCAAAAAAGGAGGCTCTTACGAGAAAAGGGGAGGTTCAACTTACCTATTTCCACACTCGTACAGGACTGTGTGTACATATAAACCACACTGTTATTTATCAAAAGACGTTACACAATGACATCACAACTCTGCAGCCTGCACCATTCCTCTTTCCTACCACCCTATCCCTGATTAATAGTCAACCATCCCAGGGGGACTCAGTTTCACTGGAGACTTAAAAAAAACCACACAGACTAGAAAGCTGCACAAGGAACAGCCTCTAAAAATTGCCTGTACCGGACTCAACGTGTTACAGCACTGCACACACACTTGAGCATCTGAATCAGAACTCAGGCACTGGCACAGGCAGCGAACATTTTGTCCTGAAATCAGCAGCATGTGGCTTCGAAAAATGCTTATGGCTAGCTCTGTTATCCCCTGGGACCAAAGAGAGGAGAGATCTCAGGAGCCTGAGTCTTCCTTCCACTTGTGCTGCTTGAGGCCAGAAAAACGCAGACCTCTGCAAGGAAGTTGACAGGAATCCATGGTGTCACATGAAACTTGAAAAATTAATGAAATAATGCTAAAAAATTGAGTAATATTCCAAGTTTTGACATGACACTCTTTGTCCTTTCCCCTTCCACCTCTCTCCAGAACCACCAACTCACAGAAATCAAAATAACAAAAACCAGAAAAACTGCATCCATTTTAGGTTTTTCTTCCTCTCTAATTATGGGCCAAATAATAGCAGAATGTATTGCAGAGAAGGGGAAAAAAATAAATTAACATATTTCAAAAACCATATATGAAGTGAGATGAAATTAAACAGCCCTAATTAAACACTGGGTTAAGGAACTTCTCAGCTATGCTGTGACTAATTTAAAGAGGAGATTACACTTTTCTACTGGTGTCACAATTCTTTTTAATCATTACAACTGCGCAGCCTTGGTCCCATCCCTGAAGTGTTAAACACAGTTTACTAACCAATATGATGAAAGATACAAGCATCTCCAGAGTTCTTCATAGCTGAATCACTAATAATTTAAAAGAGCAATAAACCTAACCGTAGCTTTCATAAAACATTAATTAGGAAGACTGAGAACACATCTGTTGCTTTTGTTACATTTTTCCCCCCTTTCTGGTTCAGCTGTCTGTCCCCCACGCTCTTTCAAACTCTTCTCAGGTTCTCGCAACTGCTCTCCTCATGAAGTCTTTCTGGTTCCTCACACCTCCCTCGTCGTTTCCTCCGTGTATTGATTCCTCCTCTGGCAGCTGTTACTACTGTCACACACACTACCCGGTACCCAGCAGGCAGGAGGAGCTGGACCCACTAACTAATGAAAACACCCTCCCTGTTAAAAGCTTCGAGTGCATTGCTTGCAACAACACACACTCAACGTAAATAACACAACAAATCTGCTATGCAGGAGATCAAACTGATTAAGTATTGTACAAGAACAACTTGCTTTATAATTCACAAGCAGGAGAGAGACGAGAGCAGAGGCAGTTTAGAGTGAACACAGGCATTCTATCCCTTGTCCACTGTGAATTTCTGCAATTCCTTGGCAGGCTGTGGAAGGCTGGGAGAAAACAGTGATCATGACGGGTCCCAGAGAAAAGGGCCTAAAATGCAGTGGGCTGCTCATAACACCAGGCTGTGCACAAGCAAGACATCCTTTGATCTCATCACCAAGCCACTCGCAATGGCCTGATCAACAGAAGAAAAATTACTCCATGCAGAGTTTAGCATTGTATAGACTGCGGAAAACTCAGTCAGCAGTTTCATGTGGCCAAGTTTAAAAGTGCTACTTGATACCTTTACTCTGAAACAGACGGCAAGATACTACAGTAATTTGGGATCCAGAATCACTAGGTTGGAAGAGAGCTTTAAGATCATCGAGTCCAACCCATGCCCTAACACCACCTCAACTAAACCATGGCATTGAGTGCCACATCCAGTGTTTTTTAAAACACATCCAGGGATGGTGACTCCACCACGTCCCCAGGCAGACAATTCCAGTACTTTATCACTCTTTCAGTAAAAAACCTTTTCCCAACACCCAACTTAAATTGCCCTTGGCACAGCTTAAGACATTATCATTCAGCTTAATACATCTCATTTAACTTCTTATGACTACAACTTAGATAATAGCACATGAGGTGGTCACTCTATCAGGGTGGCATTGCACCTCTGCATTCAAACACAGGATATTTAAGGTCCTTGTTCTTTTCTACCAACAATAAGTTGGACGAAGCTCAGCTGTGGGTGCCTCTGTTCAGAGAAATCCCATCACAGCTGTCACCAACAAGCCACCACTTTCGGCCTAAATGAGGTCCCATATGGTTCCTTCTCTCACCATCACTGACCGCGCTCACACTTTCTGAAGCAGTAATATCCCATTTCTGCAATAAGGAAATTTTGATTGGACATAATATTTACCTGGCTCCTCACCAGTGCCTGTACTTTCACACTGCCTGAGCTCCTTGCAGAATAGGATGAGTTTATGTTTTACGAAACAAAGCAAGATGACATAACACACATAAGGTCAGATGAGGCATCTGAAGCAGATTCAAGAGGAGAAATAAGAGAACCAGTCTGACATCTAAAGAGAGTTCTTGTGACTTCACATTTCTCTCTAACCACGAGCAAAAGGAGATAACCCAGAAAAAAGAAACACATTAAAAGAACACTCAACTACAAAACAGTAATCACTCCCATCTAGTAACAGTTCAGGAAAACAAAAGTTATGCTATTAATTCATGAGTCCAAAACATTTCATGTGTGACAACGTTTTCCTGCTTTCACAATACTTTTATAGTATGCATGGAAAATATATCTCAGAAGAAAAGCAAAATTATGCACAGTTTCTGCATGTACTCCAGTAGGAGAAAGGCTGAGGTTGGTGTTACATTTTTTAAAAGTGTGCACTGAACAAATCAAAAATATATGTTTCACTGCTAAGTCACAGGAACTTACCTATACTTTAAAATTGCTGCCATAGATACTTGACAAAAGGTTTGGCAATTCTCCCCTACAGAGGCACCCATCTATTTCCATCTGGGAGTGCTGCCAATAGCACAGCTACCAAAAACTTCAAAAGGTTCACATCGTGAATAGCAAGTCGCTGGCCAAAGGATTTTATGACATGACCAGCTGTGTAACAACATATTGAATTATAGACACGCTGCCCCCCAAAAATGCAAAGAAGGGACATTAAACTTGTTTAAAAGCTAAAAACCTCAGTTCTTGAAACTAATATTTTCTACGGCAATGTATTTCTAATGGGGGACAGAAAAAATGCTGCAATACAGGACTTCTTTAAGAGCAAATCTCAGCAGCTGTTCCCACCAAGGCTGCTTCAAGCCCAGTGATCTCCCCTAGCTGAAGTCCCAGCCAGAGCTCAGCCGCTTTGTGATCAGAACATTCTGCTTTAATAAATAGCTCCCCTAAACTCGCTTGGGGAGAGACATGAGTCAACAGAGGAAGAGAAGGATAATGTTTCTGTTGACAAACATTTAACAATTGGCAACAGACAGTAGGAAACGGGGACGAACGAAAGCTTGCCAAATAAAGTTATGCTGGAGGAACAAGGCTCCTTTTTGGAGCAGCACTGCAACTCAGATCCCAGAAAATATCTGAACACAACCAAAATTAAAAAGCTGCAATTGTTGAAGAACGAGGCTGCTAATCCTAATATTTGTGGTGACGTTTTTCCCTGCCAACCAGAACGGGTCAGAACTCCTCCGAATCAAATTACCGCACATCCTTTGCCAAAGAGTCTGGTTTTGGTCTCAGTAGTCATCCATGTCTCAGTGTTCACACAAGCCCTTCTGAGCTGCATGAGCAATGTTTTCCCCTCATCTTACATTTCTGCACAAAACTTGCCAAAGCATATGCAGCATCTTGGTCAGACTCCTTATTCAGGCAAGCCAGGATCTTCGCTGACTGCTTACGTTCTGGAAACTCAGTTCTCATGAAAGCACAAACAAAACCTGACTGCCGTATTAAGGGTGAACAAGTGTTCCCCTCCAAGCGCTTACTGCTGTTCCAACTTCCAGCCTCCCCGACCGCTACACCAATTCCAGAGGGAGCCAAGAGCAGCCCCCCTCCTTCCTCCAGAGAGAAGCGGGGCTGAGGAGCGCCCGTCGCCCCGGCCGGCGTTTTCACTGGAGCTCCAGCTCTCTCCTCTCCCGGGATGCCCCGTGGGCAGCCGCCCTGCCCGCCCGCACGGCGCCACGGCCACCGCCGGACCCGTCCTTACCGCAGCACTTTGCCCACCGCCTGCAGGACCATCTTGCAGCTTAATCCGGGCTTCGGACTCTGGGCGAGCACGGGCCGTTCACCGGGGAGGCTGCAGTGATCCCCCACCATGGTACGGCAGTGCGGAGCGGAGCGGCGACAGCGGCTCGCTCGGCCCGGGCTCCCCGCCGCTGTCC
>WEKY01055240.1:2312-30583 GCA_013390045.1 Picathartes gymnocephalus | reverse complement strand
CCCGGCCCCGAACGGGCCCGAGCAGGGCCCGGCGCCGCCCCCCCAGCGCCCCTCGGCGCTGCGGCCGCACAGGCAGCGCGGCCCGGCCGCGTTACACAACTCCCGGGCACTGCCGGCACGGGAGAGCTCGGCTGCCCGGCACCAGCACCGACAGTACAATCCTCTGCCCCTTCTTTTGGCAGCCGGAAAATAAGTAAGGCAAAGTAGGACGGTGCCTGACTGAGCAGAGCACGGGGCAAACGTCCTTATTTGCTGTCTGCTCTACGGGCCCCGTTCGTAACGGGGCCAGGCTGGACTCCCGGTGAGAAACGGGAATAATGGTGCCTTTTGTGAGCAAGGCTTTGCACTGCTCTCGGTACTCTGTGACACGCAAGGGCATGGGCTAACCAAGAGCAGAGCTACAGACGGTCTTACATAGCGCATGGCAGCCCAGCAATGACATCAAGTCCTTTATCAGAGACACTCAAACAGAGGAAGGGTGAAGAAGAAGAAGGCTATAAATAGCAAGAGATGACTTCCATTGTGACCAGAGTTAAGAGCAAGCACTTGGGTAATGGTCCTCAGAGGATGAGTGATTAAGCAGTGTCCCCAAACACAAGGTCCATTGTGACACACCTTCCGTTTTGCCTGGATAAACCACTTGGCCATGAGTTTTCCTAAGAGACCTTAGAAAGGCACTGTATGTCCAGCTCCTTAGCCATGCCAGGTCACCATCAGTCCACACCCCTTTTGGACAGGCAGCTGTGCCCACAGGTTGCTGTTGTAGCATTTAGAGCCAGATGACAACAAAAAATGTGACAGGTGTGGCATAACGTGACCTAGAACAGAAAGCCTTGAGGACATCTCTTACTCTGACACACTGAAGCCTGCCCCACGACATCTCAGAGAAAGCAGTGGGTTTGGCCATTTTATGTACACCTGCAGACTCGCTGCAATCGGAAGGGGAATTCCCCATTCGGGGTATAGTCAAGTGCTCCAATTCACTTACTGAACAGGCATCTTACCCTGTAAACAGAAAGCCAACAGGCTTGTCGAATTCAGCTTAGCACGAACAGTGACATTGCTGCTGCCACCAACCCAGCATCACTTGGTCAAAGCAGGTGAGAATGTGGCTGCTGTTTGCACAAACCCAAGAAACCACTGCCCCATGATGCAATCTAAAGGAAAAATGCGCTGGTGCTCAGTCCCAAAGCATCTATCCAGGCAGGGGTGTTTGTCAGCTATGCACTTTAAGTTGCACATCCAAGTTAGGCCTCCCCACCCTTGTGAAGCAGGACGTATTTTGATTCCCACTGCACAAGCAATCCACTTAAGATGGAGTTTTAATGACTTCACTGATAGCACACAGGAAGCCTGCAGCTGAACACAGCTCAGTTTTCCACACTGAATCCTGGCGCTTCATACAGGAGATAATCCAACCCATGAAAAATCTGATGCTCTCTCAACCTTTTCCCCAAGTAAGATCAACTTGTGACTGTAACATTACAAAGCAGGAATCCTGGCAAACTGGGGGAAGGGCACCTGCCAAAAGGGCAGCTGTCCTCGCTTTGTCCATCAGTGAAATCTGTACAGACAGAATTTTGTTTGTTAAAGAACCACCTTAAAAACAACAAGCCTGTGATATAAAGCAGCTTAAGTTTTATTAAAAGTCTGTCTATCCAAAGTAAATTAAAGAAAAATCCAGGGGTAAAACCAAAATAAATACAGCCTCTGTGGTATTACAGTTTGTATTAGGAAAGTTGGCCTCTCCATGACTCCGACTGCAAAACAGTCACTCTTCAGAGATGGAGGTTCAGTGATCTCACTCAGGTTAGGAACTGATCCTCTTCTGGTAAAACAGAAAGATCGATTGAAACACAACTTTCAAACCTGGTCACTTTTTACTTTGATGCAAATAAATGGCCTATTTCTCTCTTCTGCTAGCGTCCACATCAACCCAGCGTTTTTCTTTCTTTTTTCTCAACCATACATCTCCATGGCACACTTTCCAGCCTTTCCCCCACCTATCAGTTTTCCTCTATTCAAGCAGTATCCTCTGTTTGGATCAACTACATGCTACAGTTTACCTGTAATATAGATTTTATGCAAGTTGTGGGAAAACCCAGCATCTCTAAGTCAATTTTAAATGCTTCAAAATAATAAAAACCACGTTATTATAGGAAGCACAACTTAGGCACGCACACTTTATTTATATGGCACCAACATAAATAATTTAAACCACATGTGCAGTACAGATTCCTACAACTTTGACAAGATTTAGAGCACATGTGCAGACATAAATGGGTTTATTTGAAAGCTGCTTCATCCAGAAAGAAGAGTACTCCATCTACAAGGAGTGTTTATTTGAACACAGCTGCTGGTCTGATCTCCACCTATGCATATTCTGAAGGATGCATATCTACACTTCCTTAAGGGTGTGTCTACAGCCATCTGAAATCCTGCCTACTTACATTCATCAGAAGCCTCTTTTTCACTTGCTTCCTCAACGTCCTCTGCATGTAACAACTGTTGCATCCGCCCTTAGCCCAAGTGTGCTTCAGCACCAGTGAATCACTTCTAGCGTGTGCCTTACCCACCAGACAGGCAGCGTTGTGTATTGAAATCATCACTAAACATTAACAGAAATACCTGTGAATGGACCTACAAACAGCTTCACCAATTGTATTGGACCTACAGACAGGTCAGCAAAACAGTGAAATCACCAGAGGCACAGAGGAAGGGCACAGCAGGGCATGGGGAAGAGGGGAGCCCCATTTCTCCTCACTTACACATGACTACACGTGCTAGCAGCACACTGATGGAAAGCTTTCTACACTGATCCCAACTACCAAGCCAAGGAATGATATTTATAAATTTTATGAATAATGCTTTGTATTTATAATGTTGTTATAAGCAGCAGTTAACTATTATATACTTATTTGCCCCTTTTACTGTTCCATAAAAAGTACATGTAAAGCAGCCACCACAGGGATGTATACTGGTACTTGGAGGCTGGCAAAGAAAGCAAGTCATATTCAACCCAGACAAACAAACTATGTCGAGGAAAAAAAAAAAAAGAAAGGTACAATCCAGCATTTATATGCATAGAAATGAAGCCTTGTAACATCAGACTGTAAAGTCCTGTTTTAAATTAAGCTTAAGTTTATTGTGTGTCCCTGCCTGACATATAACATCTCCATTTTGCAAGTTCATTAGCCCTTTTGTTTGACTTTAGCATGCCCTGATACCACCTAGCCAAGTACCCCTTCCAGTTACCTCACAGGGTACTCTCAGGTCTCTGGAACCACTGAAAACCAGCAATGAGAACATTTTATCCTTTGGCTTGCCTCTAAGCTGTATTTATACTGAGATTACATTTGCTCTCCATTTTGTCATCCTCACACAGCAGCAGATGGCACAAGCAGCTCTGCTCAGTATCGGCACTACAGGCATGGATTTGGGACAGAAGACAGCCTGAAGACAAGTTGTCTCAGTCTCAAAAAGCAGTTTGGAGTGGTCAGAGTGAAGGAGGAAATAGATTTCAAAGATATGCATTCAGCTCCACTCTTGAAATTATAGCAGGAGCAATAGGTCTTCCTGGCCACACAGAGCTTGTGATACAACCCTTATCAAAGTGGCCACACACACTGCAGAAAGTTTGTGCATAAAAGACTGAGCTTAAAAGCAGCACATTTGTAAAGTGGCAAGATGCCTACATTTGCTGCTTTACTGAAAACTCTGAAAATAATGACAAGTCAGTGTCTATCCTGCAATCATCTTTGGCTTCATCAATACTATGGGGTGTTTTTTTCTACAACAGGCAGAGAGCAAAAAAATGGTACATGATATTCTCACCTTATCCATAACATGAGAAACAAACAATCATCAGCAAGAAAAGCAAATTAGCTCAAAATATCAGTAAAGCTCCATTGGGAACTCAAAATGTATATTAAGGCTTTTTGGAAAGGATGCACAAAATGAGAAGAACCAAGGATTCATCAAATACCACCTTACTTAAAAAAAAAAAAATAAAGAGCAAAGGAAAAGGAAAGAGTGCTGCTGTATGTACTGAACAGAGAAATCGTGATCGTAAAGGTATTGTATTTCTGACAAGTGTGTGGGTGCATCTAGTGTTCTAAAATCCCAAATGCCAAGTTAAGCCAAGTGTGTATGGATGAGAAATGAAGAACATGAATGTGTTGAAGGAAGCAGCAATAACAGCAGCTCAACAAAAGATACTCAACTCTAACAGCACTGAACTAATACCTGAGCACTATTAAAACAGGATGGGATGATCACACTCAGACTCTACATGAAGAGGCGATCTGAAATAGAGAACAGAGCTTATTTTTATCACCTGCATTTCAGCCAGTCCTCCGGAGTCAGCCCACCTAAAATGACAAAAGCCCTCTGAAAACACACACTGAAAGGACACTTGTTTCCTGTGCAGCTCTTCAGGCAAGTTGTGGAAAGTAGATTCTAAGTCAAGGAATTGCCATGGAGTTGGAGCAAAACATCAGATTCAGATATTAGTTTGTAGAAACCCTGAAAACTTACCACTATATATAAAAATAATTTCTCTTATTAAAAGTTATTATTCTGAATTCTAAGCAAGTTCTGCTTAAAGCCCTCCCCTGCTTTCAACTGCAAAGGTTCTTTGCTTTCTGTACTAAGGTGTTGTGCACCATCCTTTAGCACCCTGTTTCAGTGAGGATGAAGCAGTCCCTATACAGAACCTTTTTTACGTAGTTCATTCCAGTAGAGTAAAACACCACCATGGCACAGCCTCAGGAGGCAGAGCGTTTTTCTCTTTCCAATTTGCAAAACAATATACTTGGCACTGCTATATACAGGAACAATAAACTGGAAAATATTTGCAAATAAAGAGCTCAAATCCATCACCCTCATAAACTGTCTTCCATAGAGACAAAGTGTGCTTAGCAAAAGCCTCGTAATAGCTCCAGGTGACACTGGGGCTGGAGCGATATGCAACATTTATCTCAGTGAGGGTGAAATCCCTTTTTTCTTTCAGCAGGGAAAAGGGTGAGAAGAAGACACAAACAACCGAAGTTGTGCCAGTAAAGCTAATGCATTTATCATTTTGAGCGCCCAAAAATGTCTTTCAACACATGCATCTCACCAAGGAAGTCAAAGGAAGAAGCCTTATTAAGCAGAGTACCTGCTCATAGGCTGCACAGGTGCTTACAGCTCACTGTAAGGACTGAGATGCTGAATTTCTACCATTGCAGCTGCTGTTAGTTCCTTCCCAGAGATAATACAAATGGCAATTTCATCTCACATTTTAACATTCCTTTTTTTTTTTTGCCCTAATTTTAAAGTTTAGCTTGCACTCCAGGGAAGCATTAATGCAATATGCATTTGATATAGAAAAGCTAAAATGAAAGAGTCCTGTTCTTTTCTTTTCCTCCCCCAAATACACTGGAACTCAAGCTTCATATAAAGAGCTAAAACTTACGAAACTTGGCTAAGAAGTTCTCTCCAGGGATTGTTTAACATATTCAGAACTACTTGCTACATATATACAGAAGTCTCCCTGTAAGCTTTACAACACAACTACTGTTTCCACAGACTTGGGTAAATATGGCATGGAAAATAAAATCCTAATTGCAAATTGGCACGAAACTCTAGGCTAAGGAGTCAAAGGTGTAATCAGCAGAGGAAAGGAGGGTATCTGTGTCAGCACTGTAATTGGTCAGGACTATCTATGCTTGGGTGGGAAAGGCATAGAAGGAAAAAGGGGAGATGCTGGGAGTGAATTTGCAGAGTTTTCCCAGACAGATGGAGAGACACTAAGGAAATAAAAGTTTCCCTCCTTTTTGGTGCTAAGAATGGCTTCATTTCTGTATAGCAAATGATTTTATCTGGTAATATCACATTCATATGATAGCATAAGGAAAAAACAATTCATGAAATAAGCATTAAATTTATTCTATGAGATTTTTTCCCCAGGCGTGCATTACAAAATATAACACCAGGCTTACATTATGTAATGAGAAACTATTTGTTGTAATTCCTGGCATTTACAGAACAACTCCTTAGCTACTACTTTTGAAGAGCACAAAATCACCTTCGTTCACACCCAGAGCAGTGCACATTTGCATTCCACACAACTCAGCACAGAGATGCTTCATCCAAGCTAATTTGATTTCTTACTACTGCTCAGGCCCAGGACAGATCAGTGCAACAGGAGGCCAGCACAGATTTAGCCATGTAAACAATGTCAAAGTTCCTAACCTACAACCTGAAATAGTTCAAATTTATTATCCTGGTGAAGAACTTTCCAGCAGGCATTCAGCAAATGCATAAGTACAAGCAGTGTTTGCACGGGGGCAGCTCAGCCCGGAGGAGGGGCCACTTCCCAGCTGGGCAGTAAAACCTGTTTGGTCAGCGTGCGTGCGAAGGCGTGTGCTGGAGATGGACACTGGGCTTCACACACACACACACACCAAGACTTTGGCACAGCTCACGTTACACTGCTGCCTTTCAAAACAGCTGTGCCAGTAAAAGCGTCAAGATCGTGCCAGTAAAAGCGTCAAGATCTTGCCTTTGAGGAATCCTCAAACCTCACACAGTGCTAAGTATTTCAAGCCATTTGAAAATATTAACAATTCGTATTCAGCATGTTAAATGAGAGAGTTGCAAATTTGCTGGGAAAAAACCCTGGAGTTCTATAGGACAATTTTTCACATTTGGCTATAGTAAAAATCTTGTACACAAGATAACATCCTCACAGCAGTTTTGGCTGTGTCTGCCAGTCTTGGCCTGTGAGACATAAATACTTATGTAGGTATGGCCACACAAGACTGCACAGCGTGAGTAGCCAGCTTGGTGCTCTCCTAAAACTTCTTACACAAATACAGCCAGTTTTCATACTCTGATTTTCTGAAAAAGCAAATGGCTTCACTTACCCATTTGATTTGAATACTTTGATGGTATAGAACTTCCAGTATTTTACAAAACCCAACATGATCATATGATCTTGAGATCAACCCTCTCCTACAATTCTGGACCGATTGGGACAAAGAGTGTCAGGATAATACAATACAAAGTTAATGGTACCATACATGGTTTTTTCAAGCTCTGCACTAATATATTCTGGAAACGCACTGACCTAGTTTAATGAGGAGCTAGTAGAATAGAAAAAAGCTTGTGTACACAGGATTGTTGGGTTGTATCATGTTTGTTGTTTCTAACTAACATTTCTTCAAAAGCAAGCTAAGCCACTGAGAGAAATCATGGCAGTAGTAAAAAAAAAAAAAACAAACCCAAAAAAACACCCAAAAGAGGAAAATTTATGGAAAACCTCACTTCTTTATACAAATATAATACAAACCAGAAGTATTTGAATTATTTCAAACCATCACAAGTTTCCTTTTTAGGCTCAGAATGTTTGAGAGCTGTTTTTAAAAAACCTTCCTGGGAACCTACAGAGGTCATGAAAGGGTCTACTTAGAATTGCCTTCCAAATTACAGCTAGATTATCACTTTACAGAACACAAGTATTCTTATTACTGTGACACGCCTGCACTGCTGAAACACCATAAAATAAAGGAAATGAACCCAAATCTCATCTGATCAAGGAAGAAGTTAGAATGTACCATGGAAGAGCCCTGAGTTTAGGCCAATCATGGAGAAAGACATGAGTTTAAAAATAACACCATTAAGCACACATCTGTCATTGAGCAACACAGCTGTATAAGAGGCTTTTCTGATACTGTCTTGCTTAAAATCTCCATTTTGCCTAGAATTTGTTCCATGGCTACATTTACACCTTTTCCCCTATAGTCCATTACAACGCTTGAATGAATGTTTATTTACTAGGGAACAAAAGCACTGGCTGACAGAAGAGCTTTGCTGTTCTGGTTAGACAAGATTACCATTTGTCATGTTTTAGTAATGCAGTAAGAAAATTAGCCTTGCCTGCTCTCAGACAAAAGGAAAGTCACACTTAAGGCACTGGATAGAAACTGAGGAAAGGATACTACTGTGTCTACCAAGACTACTCTGCATGAACTTTGCCAAATAAGTCTCTTCCCCATTTCCACAGCCAAAACCAAAGAAATGACTGATCTACATTTTGCATTCCTTGCTTTGCATACTTTTCCTAAACTACTTGCTTTCAGGACTTTGTCAATATCAATATGTACTGAGACTACAGGATCAATGGGTAATTATATCAAACTACCCTAATTCCTACTTAGCTACTGAGAAATACCATTACTGTGAACATGGCAAAGATGTCTTTTTCAAATGGTTGATGAAAATTGCTTCATGACTGGGAAGAGGCACTGAAGCTGCAGTGTTACTGCAAGGATGCACAGGCAGGTGAGGGATATATATATTTATATATCAAAATTTTACCTAAATTCAGTGATAACACAGTACCTGAAGTATTTTCACATTTTTCTAGGCTTCTCACTGAGAAGGTGAAAGTGAACACTGGAAGATGTATTCACCCTGCATCTTGAGCTACTTCCACACTTTGAAGGAACATGATGTGCATCAAGGAAATGTGCTCCAACACACAGTAAGTGAACCTTTCCCTTTCAACGTTCTGCTCTAAAAACTGTTTGAAACTGGAGAAAATACATCATGTTCTACTATGCAAATAGCAACTTCTCTGTATAATTATAGTGCATTTTGCTTAGAATTGCATCATGACTAGAACACTACCAAGAGGGCAAACATTTAACCACTATTCTTAGTTTGTTATAAAATTTTTCCCACATTACATAAACACGTACACACCCAGACTTGGGCAGCGCCATCAATGTTTTCATTGTTTTTACTTTAGTAAAGGAACAGCTATTTCTCATTTCAGTAGCTTTATTTTTATTAATATTATGAAACAGGTATTAAATTTTCTCCTTCAGCTTTCTTCACTGTTATTCTTCCCTTGTCTTTACCACAGTTGCCTAAACTTTCTGCACTGGCATGCTGATCTGAAAAAAATCCTTAAAACTTCAGTAAAGAATTCACTTCTAAATGTGTATTGAACAGAAGAAGAGTGTCAAGGAGATTCTCCTGATGACTTGTTAAAATGAATGTGTGCACAACTGACAAAACCATAAATAGGATGTATTAATATGACTACACACATTAACCAGAAATAGCAAAACTAAAATGTAGCAGATTATTGAAAATATCATCAAAACTTTGCAAGCTCTTCCACATGTTGACCGTAAGTATGAACCATGCAAAATTCCTCTGAACAGAAGCAGCCTTATACAACTGTAATTCTAGACATATCTCTGACAAAGAGTCAGCCAGTTCAGGATAACCACACCTGAGCAAGTCACATTAAAAGAAGACACAACAGCTAAGAATCAACCAGCTCAAAAGCTAACATTGGTATATTGAGTACACATTCAAGTATCTGATTGATTATACCTCAGAATTCAGTTTTTCATTTCTTGGCCTGAAGGGTGCTAAAATACAGAATATATTCTGCTCCCAAATGCTCCCCTACAGGCTTAGTATTAAAAAGGGCATGGTATTCTAACTCTACAAGGTAAAAGAAATTCTAAATTTTCTACCGAATGTATGTTCCATTTTTATACAAAGAACAAATGATCAACTAAACGCAAATTTTCAAAAAAATTCTTTAATAATGAAACAATATACTTGTTGCTTTTAATGATCCAAGATTCAAAACATTGCTACTGCTGTTTCTGAATGTAATAAAACATTTTATTCTACAAATTAGGCTTTGCTTTGTTTGCATATGCAAGGTGCTTATGCATATTTGGAACCTAACCACAGCTATACTGCTTGTACAGTGATTTTTGTATGACGTATCTTGTTTCTTGTCTTTCCCTATGAACAAATTCATAAAGAAAATGATAAAAACCCACCCAGCTAAAGTCAGTATTCAAATCCATCACAATGTGGGTGCATATCAAAACATACAACAGAATTAGTGCCATTGAGATGTCACACCCTCCTGTCAATGCAGGCAGGGACAGACATCCACTGCCCTGTAACTCCAGGCCTCTCCACAGTCCATCAGATCCTTTTTGTGTGCCTGATGGAAGAGGGAAGTTCTAGGGTTAAAGGAAGATGTTTACTTCCCACATCAAAGAAAAGGGACAAGTCACCATGCTTCACTGTCCAAGGATTCAGAGAGTCCTTTGGAAAACAAGCCTTCTCAGATAAAACTTTGCCTTTTAAACAGCCAGTTGGAGAAGGAGTGATGGAGCAAGGATTAAGCTGCTAGCAACAAGCAGGTCATGTACAACTCCTCTGATCTTTCACCTCACATGGCAATTGCTTTGTGTTTGTTGAGGGACAGGAGTTTTAAAAACAAGACAAAATGTGCAAGACTTAGCCTAAAATTCACATAGAGACAAGATCTGCCAGATATGATCAGCATTGCATACCCCTTCTTGGGATTGAGCTCTTTTAATCTTGTAGATAAAATAAAGATTTGTGTCCCCACTATGGTTTGTCCAGCTTACATATTCTAATTATTTCGCAATGAAAACGTGTGTTTTTTTGATCGAAGAAGGTATTTTGCCTACACAAGCACAGCAAGTTAGCAAAGAGCTGCTACTGCAGACACAGCACTTCTGAGGAAACCTGTGCTTTGCACCCATTTTAAAGTCACCACTCACCCATGCCTCTGAGCTGTCCAAGTAAAACAAGCTATACTGGTAAAATAAACACATTTTGCCAATAAGTACACTTGACTTTATTCCAGTGCAGGTGTACACTCAAAAACCTTCTTCATACCCCAGCCAACAACGCCAGAAGACATTTGGAGCAGTGACAAGACTTACACGGGTAACGCCCAACTTTTCCACCCAGTGATTCACACGTTTCCTCCAGTGGCATGCCAGGCTCGTACACCACAGGACCTACCCAGGGCTTCCCTGAAAAGCCTGATTTACTGGGATTGCACAAATCAAAGGCACTGCACGTGCAGGGGATGATGCAGCCACCTACCTGGTGCTCAGAAGCCCACAGAAGATGGCAGCCAAGGCAGGGCAGCTGCCCCTGTCCAGAGGTTCTTTCCAGGGGCCCTTGGGGAAGCAGGGGCAATTAGGGCCAGGCCACAGAATGAGCTCCCAGACCCGGGATGCTCGGGTACACTTGATGCCAGCACACCACAGCAACCAGAGCGGTTCTGGGGTCAGAACCGGCCTTCAGTTCTTGTCTGCCTTCCATCTAGTTACTCCTGTAGTGAACCCAGGGCTTCATTAGCCTAAAGCAAAATTCCCAAAAAGGCATCTGGCTTCAACTTATGTATCTGACAAAGAAGAAAAATCAGTTATTTTCACAGTAATTTGCTTCAGTGGCTGATTACACCCACTGTTAAAGCACACATCCTTTGAATATTTGAAATCTTCTAGTTTTAACATCCATGTTTCCAATTATGATTGCCATCCTTTCTCTGTTACACCTTTCTTCCCCTTTCTTTAAGCTTCGTTAGTTAGATATTATATTCACCTCTTGACCATCTGAGTCATTAAAGAAAAAATCTCCTTATGCCTCATTTTTAGAAAGCTTTCTTCCTAGAATTAAATACTGCAGGTCTTTTCCACCTTTCTAATTTAGAAGGTATCGAAGTGCCTACTCAAAACAGTGAAAGCATAACTGCTCAAAAGATCTAGAGCTCTCCTAAAATCTTAATACAGATGAACAAGCACACAAAATTTTATGTGGATCTCCATTTCCCCCAAAATTAAATAACCTGTTGCAAGTTTCCAATGCTTTAAGTTTCTAACATTTAGAAATTCAGAGAATATTTGCATCCCAAGTCAACAGAAAGAATGCTACTTCTCATTATTTCATCAAGAAAAGAAAAATCTATTACATCATCAATTTACTTACATTATCCAGAGAGAAGAGCTGTAAATATAACTCTTGTTTTATAAATATTTAATCAGCTTTGTAATAATTAGAATCATTTCATCCCACATGGGTTATGCTACCTTTGATTAAAAACCTCAAGGAGGAAAAAAAAAAAGGTTGTTTTTCTGTAATCCCTTCTTGTCACTTTCTCACCCACAACCATGGGGATGGAAGCCACAGCATGGTCATTCAAAATTAGGTTGTAAGAAACAAATGGAGAGCACAAGGCAAAAATGTTATATCCTCCTTCCACATAAAATTGTGTTGCTTCCACTGCAATTCTTGAACACCTTTGAGCAAAAAGCAGCTATTGATTTGAGACAAATTATCTGACCCAAGGGACTGTGTAGAAGGAGCGGAGAACATGATACAGCCTAAAACTTGAATGAGTTGTGCCTTATCATCTGCTAATGTGACCATTAGCGTGGAAAGCCGCTCAGTTCCACTTTACCGCCCACTCTCTCCAATGCCTTATTCCTTATTCTTCCTTTCTTATACTCAGGGCAAATGCCTTCTCCCATCCCTTACAAGGAACATATTCAGAGAGCAGCAGTGAGAGAACCCAAAGTAAGTTGTGACCCCTGACTCCTTCACTACTGTCCTTTGTCTCACTTTAAGAATGCTACTTTAATGTATAGAGCTCAGGAAGGATAACCATACCTGAATTTGCTGAAAAACATGACCCACCCTCACCCTCCCCATAAACACACTCCATATACTCAAGATCATTGAGGTGCTTGATGGATGAGAAACCCAAGGTTTATGCAAGTCAGAACTTGCAGACGTTTCCCAACTTCAACATGTTACACCTCTATTAAAAGTGAAAGCTGCAGTTTTCCCTCTCCAGGGCTTCATTTACTGCCTCATTTCTAATTCCAGACAGTCAGCTTCCAGCAAGACTTGAAAGCCCGTGCTCTCTCACCATGCAACACAGGAAGCCAGATTTTCCTCCTGTAGTGTAGACATGTGCTTTTTGCACCACAACTTCTATTAGCAGACTGTTGCTTAAGAGAAACAGACTGGCAATGAGAAACAGCTCAGCAGCTTGGCATTTGTTCCACTTGTGTAACCCTCACAAACAGCCTTGCATTTCCATGAAGGCAACAAACATCTGCTCTGTACACATACAAATATTAAACAATCCTGTAGTAGAAGCTGCAATGCTGTTCAAAAATTGGCTGTATGGATACAGAGGAACAAAACCTGATTCCCATTCTCATGCTTTAAGACCTAGGAGTGAAATTGAGGGAAATTCTTGCACAGAACAGCACCCAGCTGGGCAACTACAGCAGTTCCCATAAATGAGAGTGATAAGACCATACACAGAGCAAAATCACACATAGCTACTTGTCCCATTGTCCCAAGCTGGCAGGACATGGTTTTAAGTAGTGCTGTTGGAGGAAGTCAGAAGTGCTCCAGAACACAGGAGAACACTTGGAGAAATAGAAGACGGGGACATGAGAATGGAGAGGTGCAATCCAAGTGGAGCTGTTCAGTGCATGCTCATGTATCAGAGAACTGTGTGAGAAAACACAGTGGTTGTGGCTCACCATGGTTGAAAATTACCAAAGAACAATAATCTCCTCACAGTCTTGCAGTTTTCTGACTACCCTTTGAAGGATCACTCTAAGCAATAAAAATAAAGAAAATCAAGCCTGAGCATTATGTCTGAAACTTGAAATGTGTAGGAAGCTTGAAATATGTATTTGGGACAACTAGGGAATTACATTCCTACGTATGAGATGAAGCATAGTCTGAAACACTTTCTAAGTATTTTTTTAATCCTCAGAGAGGTGTCTGTTTTGAAATTGCATTGCCATATCCCAATATGTACTTACATGGGAGTAGACAAATTATGATTAGTTTTCAAGAACATGACAATAAAAATATTTAACCTGTATTGCAACATAGTTTGTAACACAAACTGCCTCATCATTATCATACTTATTCATGCTATAGAGCAGATTTACTATTTATATTTATCAGATTTACTATGAGATGTACTATTGATAAACTATTCTGCACATACAGAAGTGGAAATTCATAATTTTTATTTCCTATTGAGTGCAGCATGGTAGCAGAGTTGGAAAATTATTATTCTATCCAGATTTTCAATACATGTAGAATATAAAAAGCTCAGTTTATTTATTCAGTCCACTAAATTTCTCCACAACAATAGGAGATGTTCTCCCTCCCACCAAATGTTCTTCAGAACTCCTGTAGTCAGCGTACGTGCTGATGGCCAGAGCAAACTCACACACAATGTAACTCCTTTCCAGAGAAAAACAGAGAAATGGGAACTGATAATTCCAAAACTGCATTCTGAAAAACCCAACCCCTTACTTTTCTTGAACCATTCTTAGGAGAGCCTATTCATAGCTCTAATACACAGTGACATACTACTATTTGCCCTGTATCTGACCATTGTGACTCCAACTATTGATCGCATACTGTATTATTGACTGCACAGTTCTCCACCAGAGACCAAAAGTATGGGGTTTTTTACTTAAAAGGAGAGCATCAAGAAGAGATGTGAACTCTAACTTGGTTGAAATCGCCTCCATGAAAGTAAAATTTATTTTTGTAAACTGTAGCAATGGATCTTACTTTAAAACACAGCAGCCTCAATTTGTACTATTTTAAATTGGAATGCTGAAATAGGAATAATGTTCAAAATTTAAGGTGGGAAAAGGCTGAAGCTATTCTTGTTCACAGAATATGAGACAGAATTGGTACTTCTGTTAAAATCTAAACTAATTAACTTGGTTTTGGAGAAACATGACTGCCACACCTACAGATATCCCTCCAAGTCAGAAGTAGAATCATTCTGTTGCTATCCTGTACATTTTTACTGTCCTTACAAATTTATTAGGATTGCAGTTGGAAAGGGCTACAGTTACTGTCAGAGACATAGAAAAATGCAAAGCCTTAGCTTTGAGTTATTAACAAACAGAAAATGCCTTAAAGTGCCTTAAACATATAAGAGACTGTGTTAGTCAGTGACCAAATGTCCTTTTCTCCAGTTCAAATTTTAATGATATAGTTATCTATAACTTTGACTACCCCTTAGACAAAACATAGACATAGCACAGTGTGGTTAGATAGAAAGATGGAACATGATAATTACATGCGTAAGTTTTATGTAAGAAATACGTACATTAGCTTTAAGCCAGGATAGGTGCAAAAAGTATCACTATAGAATCGTGTTTGTAGGTGATTGTACAATAAGCAAATATAATGCCATTAGAATGCTTAGAGAAATATAGGATGCAGCAAACAACACCAAAGGATGCTCATACAGAATGCTCAGAAGAGTAAAGAACGCTTACGAAGAATGCTGCTTTTAGATGCTTAGATTGCTATTCGCATTGCTTTTGCCTTATGCTTTTGCTTGGGACACTGAGAATTTAAGCAATGACACAGACTGCTATTTTTCACCCTTGTGAGACTGATCGCGCTGTCCTGCAATAAAACACCTTTCTGCAACAAATGAGGATTCCCTTTCATCTCTTTCTCAAACCAAGAAGCCTGAACAGAAAACCTCCATACAGTTACTTTCTATGTGGCTTGTTCCCTCCCTGCCACTGTTCCTGTAACAGTCACTCTTCAAAGCTTAAATAGCCGGTGACAAAAACTAATCCACAAAACCGAAAACAACAGATTTGTGAAAAAAGCCTGGGAAAAAAGGGGGAAAATAATGACAAATTTTCTATGTTTCAAAGACTGGGTCAAAGTGGCCTAATAAAAACCACACATCCAGCTCTTTCTGTCACCTCTTGGCCAGTTTCTGTCTGATACAACTGTGCAGTAAATGCTGCTGAGATGGGCTGTGGAAGAAGGGGCTGTTTCCCGAGGGCTGAGCCAAGAGCCTCTCCGGAGCTGCAGCTGTCCCCGGGCTCTTGCTCGGCTGGCAGCTGCCGTGGGCAGCAGTCACTGCCTGGCTTTTGTTTTTCAGAACAAGGAGAAAACACATTTTTCCCCTCCCTTGTCTGGGAAACAGGAAACAGATTCTTATAAAGACTCTCCCACATATAGACTGGACAGGAAAAAGGTGGAGTTTGGCAACATTAAGATTTGTTCTTCAAATGCAGACCAGTAATTATTGTAAGGTAAGTGACAGGATGGCTGGGCTTACTAATGTTTACTCACCCTGGTGGCTGCTGTTTTCAAATGTATTTATATTTCATGCAGCCTTACCCAGAAATGTAAAAATCAGTTATTTTTACCTGAGTTTTCAGGTGGTGAGACCCTTGCACAGACTTTATTTACCTTTACATAAATACAGCGAATGTAAACATATGTCTTTTTCAATAACTGTACAAGTTAATTCATTCTTATGAGCCTTATAAAGTGGCTAGACATTTTTATCCATGTTTTATAAACTGTGCTGTTTCAAGTGGAGAATACAGCTCCCCAGAGCACAGGAAAGTTCTACACCTCCACTTCAGAAACCATAAGCCAGTAGTAATATTGTCTTTAGCTCAAGAGGAAAAAAAAAAAAATCATTACGACAGAAATGTGTGTGGGTTTTCTAGTAAGGTCACTCACTTGGTAACTAATCTGTATGTTTGAAAGGACACATCTTGTTGGTTAAATGTGTATCAGGAACACACATTAAAAATTAGTAACAGAAAAAGAATTAGCACGAAGAGCAAGGAAGTTCTCCACTGGAAAAAAACCCCAAGATGTTGGTTTGACACTGCTTGTTTGAGCTACCCAAAAAAAAAAAAAAGTCCTAAAATAGCTTGATTGCATCACATACTAAGTTTGAGATGTTATTCACCTTCACGGGAAGCACCTAACATCCAGACTGCTCATCTGGATGGGAATCCACCTCTCTTTCTTCCAAAGTCATATTTGAACCATTGAGAAATTAAAAGTTTTTAGTGAAAAAATTAAATGAACCTGCAAAAAATCTGATTTCTTTCAGTTCCTTCTGAGCTACCTAAATTTGTGCTTGTCAAGGTCAGACTGAACAGTCTTTTAGAGCTTACAAAAAAAAAAAAATTTTTTTTAGTAATCCTAAGTGCAGTGTCTTGAGCAAATTACAAAACACAGCATTTAACCCCATGAAAACACTTAAATATGTAGTCAGCTTAATTCCTCTTCAGTATTCTGTGAGCTATCACTCATTACAAAAATCCGCTCGCAAGCTCCATGAAATCAAATTATAATGAAAAAATTATTAAATGCCCCACAGAAAATGCCTTGTTACTGTATCTTGAATACACCCATGATTAAATCTGACTGGGAAAGCAAACACCTGTCTTGAAAAATAATGTGTCCAACACCTTTGAGTAATGTAGCTGCATGACTGCTGTGAAATAAAGCACCCAAGCCAATAAACCCAACAGGCACGGAGTCAGCAGCAGTGGTGCTGCAGCTCCCTCCCATTCAGCAGGAGCCTCTTGCCAATGCATGAGGTTCCTAATCCTTTGTACCCCTTGGCATCACTGCTGTTCTCTCCCACACAGAATAAATTAAAGAACTCCCATTTTCTTTTAGCTGAACTAGCAGCATGAAGCAAAGTGATGGTGAATGCTGCATTGTTGGCAGGACACAGCTCTGGGAATTAAGAGATTTTTAAAAAATCATTAACAGGTTTTGCTTTTACTTTTTCTTCCTTAGCTTAAAAGGGTGCCATATTCAAGAGTCTCCTCAAGACAGCTACAAGGAAAGAAACTTCAATTTACATCATCATTATTATAGGTATGGTTTGACAGTGGGCATAGGAAGAAAGCATGCTCCCATTCTCTTTTAATGAAATGCCTGAATTCACTGAAAAAATGCTTTTTAAATGGCTACATTTAATACAATTATTCAGTATCCTTTCACAGCAACAACCCATTAAAAAGCTCTTGTCCTCAGAGCATCTTAGGGGGAAGACACAGAAATAAACTGTCCATTGCACATCAAGCTTCTGTATCTGCAATTCCCAGTAACTGCTGTAAAAGCTGACAGTTAATTTACTGCCCCTAGTTATTACTAATGAGCTATAAATCCGGCTGTTAATAGTTCTGGCGTAAAACAGATAAATTATATGGCTAGTTTTAGTGGGCACTTCTTATCCTGCATACATACAACTTTCGTTATAAGCCCTGACCACAGTACATACTCCATAAAGCAGATTACTGGGAGGGAGGGACAGAGGGACGTGGCAGAGAAAGTGCCAAAAAAAAATTTTAAAAACTAGGCATCTGAAGTGTTTTGTTGTTCCCTGTTCAGAACCCAGACTGTTAATGGAACATCTTTGTAATACTCAAATCCCAAGATGAGCACTTCCTGAGATTCTGTAGAAGAGCAAGGATGACAGTTCTCTTGAACTTGTGTCACAACATTGTTTTATATTAAGAGGTGAGATATTCCCATTAAGTAAGTACATACACTATGGGGGGATTAAAAAAAAAAGAAAAAAATCGAGGGAGAGAAGAATACACGCACACAAGACCTGCAACAGCACATTCTGGAGTTCTGAATTAAACTTTGCTTCTGGTAGAGACTAATAAAATATCCATGAAAAGTTGCTGTTAGCTGCACGTAGATAAGCTGTGAGAATGAACAGAGATTCCTATAGGTTGTTCTTTGATTTAAATATTTCCAAAAGTAGGGAGACTAACTGATCAGGCCAGTTTTAAGAGTATGTATTAAAATGAGCATACTTCTGTGCCATAGCCTGAGTCTTAATAACTTTTCATATTAAAAAAACCCCCAAAACAAATTTTTTTCTAATATGATACTGAAGTATCAACTGGCATAGAGTACTGCAGTTTCAGAATTACATTATAAAATTATTTTACACTATATGTCCCAGTGATCTGTATATCTGGCTGATGAAGAGGTTACCCTCCCAAAAAACCATTTGATATTTAATGTAAATACTTATTTTCTGTAAGTCACCTGCATCATTCACCATGAAGAAGGCCAAGTTCCAAATCCATATTTGGGAATAACACTATTAACATAACAACAATGACTCACAGTGCATGTCCTAATGAAATCTTTTATTTAGAAGCATTACATTTATAACACTTTCCCCATATAAGGCTTGCAGTTTAAGCCTTGACAAATACATTGTTAGTGAATATAAAAATGCTTAAACTACTTTTGAATGCTCATGCATGCAAAAAAAATTCCAAAGAAAACACATGTGAGATCATAAATCTTGTGTTGTAGAACAAATCCTATGTGCACAGCTAGGCTGAATATAAAGGGCAATGAAATCATAGAATGGTTTGGAAGGGACTTTAAAGGTCATCCAGTTCCAGCCCCACTGCAATGGGCAGGGAACCTTCCACTAGACCAGGTTGCTGAGAGCCCCAGCCAATCTGCCCTTGAACACCTGCAAGGATGGGGCATCTACAACCTCCCCATAATCTGTTCCAGTGCCTCACCACCCTCAAAGTAGAGAATTTCCCCTCTTTCAGTTTGAACCCCTTATTCCTTGTCCTGTCACCACAGTTCCTGATAAAGAATCCCTCTACTGCTTCCCTGTAGGCTCCCTTCACATACTGGAAAGCTGCTCTGAGTTCCCCACACAACCTTCTCTTCTCCAGGCTGAACAGCCCCCAACTTTCTACAAACTACTTTCTACAATTTTTTCAGCCTGAACAGTTTAAATAGTTTAAAGGAAAAAAAAAAAATACTCCCAACCCTCTGTAAAACAAACACCATTCCTGAAGATGGAGATTAACTCAAAGATGCAGAATTACAATTCTAGAAATGGTTTGGTATTTTGCAAGGTGTTTCCAACTTAGCAGACATGGAATAAGGTGGACAGTAGCAGGAGTTCCTAAGATACATAAATAACGCCAAAATGTGGTGGAATTGCTGCAAATGGTAAGCTATTGTCACCACAGGGTGACAGGGAGACTACTGTCAGTCCTGCTGTTTGCTTTCAGGACCCTTACATTCATCATCATCCTCCTTCTCCAACTTTTGATGGCTCCATAACCTCTCCATACTGCTCCTACAGATGAGCCAAGAGTAAAACAAATGGGGTCTCCCTCAGGCAGAACACCAGGGACAGGAGCCAGAACCTGCAGGAATGAACCTTCACAGCACAGCAGGGCAGCAGTGGTCAGAAACAGCCAGAAACCCTTTCTGTGTGTGGGAAATGGTGCAAGACTGAAATCCTGTCCCCATCATTTGGCTATGTCACTGTGCAGTAATGGAATGATAAACATGGGATGCAGAGGAGTGGAGTGGGAGACTTGGGCAAAGTATTTTACAAAGGAAACTTCTGCTGTTTATAGCATGAGAGTATGTGCCATATTTTGCTTGTCCTCAGGGGCTGTTCTCCCTCTGTACACACCCAGTCAGAGCTGCCTCAGATCTCTACATCCAAACACTACTGAAACACCATCCCTGCATACACTGCAGCAACCCTCCTTCTCCAAAAAGGAGCAAAATAAGGGCATTTTAATGGCATGTGAGAAGCCATCTCACTTTGTAACTGAGGCACAAGAATGAAGATGTCAGCTTCAGAAAGTGTATGAATAAACCTGTAACTAAGTTACAAATGAGGAGAGGGCTACAGCTGACCAAGAAAGTACTAAGATACCTCCAGCTCAGCCAGGAGTGCTAGCATTTTCTATCTTGGTTTGCATTTTCTGACACCATAAAGCATTCTAAAGACTACTCTCCAAAAATGGATTCCCAATTAAAAAAAACCCCAAAAAAACCCTGAAGTGGATAATCTACATTTTTGGCCCTAATCTGATAAATTTGTGGTGCACTTTCCAAGGATAACAGTCTGTACTGCTACCCTTAGATTTTCCCTTTTTTCATGACAGAAAATGTGGTAATTTGGAAGGACTGTAAAGCAGTTCAAACAGCTGCTTCTCCTCAGATAAGATATTTGGGTGTTCATACAACCTCAGTCTGCCAGATGAGCTATTTCAATGGGCTTTCATGAGCTGTTTGTCACATCCTTCAAAGATATTTTTCCTGCAGCTGCAATGAGACTTAATAAAAAGGCCTTCTGAAGCAGACTTACTATGTTCCTTCCGATTTCTACTTTTTTGGGCAAAATAAACATAAGATACCACTTTTTCTCCTTGGCTTGCTTTACGTCAGTACAAGACGGAAGCACACAAGAAAAACAAATTCTTTTTCAATTTCAGTGCTTGGCTCAAAATCAAAAATCATTAGTTTAAAGCAGTGACTTGGAGAAGAGGAAACATCTTGGGGCCAACAATATTTTTTATCAGTCAGTGAGCATCCATTAATCATTAAGATATTCCAAAGTATTTTGTCTCTGTCCGACTTGAATTTGTTTCAAGGCAGCGGTTGGTTCTGACTGTGATAATATATAATCACCTTCATATACACACAGACCCGAGATGAATGCAGAAAAAAAAAAAAAAATCATCAAAAAATCCCTTCTGTGCAATGTGGAACTCAACATTTTCACAAGGGCCCAGGGCAGCAGTAGAAGGGAGTAGAAGGGAGATGAAAACTATTTAAACTCTCAGGTGAAACACCGATGCAACAATGTCACAAGTTAAACACAAACTTTTCGAGAAAATTGAGCAAGTGCTCCTCAGCAGCACAGGCACCGGGGTGCTACGCTGCAAATACTGCCTTTTTTAAAGCTTTCACGCCCACCAGATTTCTGAATGCATGACCTAGCTATGCTCTTTTGGCACAAACTGTCCCAGGAAAACATGCCACACAGCAGTTACTCAGCAGTGCAGAGTCAGGTAGGGCAATGATAAAAATCATTTAAATAACATCTAAACATTTCACTTCGTGCTACATATTTGTTCAGCAAATCATCTCTTGTACATGCTGTTCAGTTCCATCAGCACAGGCTTGGGATGGCCACTGTGCAGGAGCTGCGGAGATTATTGCTTAGTTTTAACAGCTATCTTCACACAGTTGTCAAGCTTCTAAACGTGAGCTTGCAGACCAAATGTGGTCACCTGGCCTTGTCAAAATTACCATGATAAGCAGAAGAGAATCATCAAGTGGCTTTCTGGCCAGGGTCATCAGAAAGCCCAGTGTGGGTACCATTTTTACCTTGTAGGCTGTTGGTCAGTATTCTCTATGCTACTGGGAGGGAAGTCAGCAAGTTGTCAACAGAGGCCTTCACTTCTACAGCTGCACAATCTATTTACCAGTGCAGCAAAGCCTTCCTGCAGAGTGCATGGCCATTGTGAAGGGACACCAGAAGGGCACAGTTCTGTCTGCACCACTACAAACGTTACAGGAATGCATAGGCCTGTACATTATGATCTAAAAGACGCAGGAAGTTTAGATCACATGACCAAAGTTCAAGCTGCATATTTGTTTGGGGTGCGTTGAGGTCGTATCTTGTGAAATGCATGCTTGGATTTACACCCTTCCTTAAACTCAAGTCATTAGGAGAAAAAGAGGAAATAGTTGTGTAGTAAACAACATTTGTTATTTGACACCCTAACAGCCTGCAAAGACTTATACTGAGTATCACTAATTCCAAACGGTAGAGGGACAAGAGAAGACAAGAGAAGAAATAACAATTGCAAAGAGAAAAAAATTGATGCTGAAATGATTACAGTGCCAGTGCATTTTTCAGTGTCACTGTGTCACAACATCGCACCATGCAAATAAAGGAATATCTCCCAAGATAAGACGACCTTCAAAAGAGATTGTTTATACAAAAAAACTTTGCAATGCAAAGAAATACAATCAGCATACAGCAGGATAGCACACAACAGCAAAGCTGACTTAACAACATGGTCATGAGATGCCGGCAGGTAAGATTTCTACCTTAGTCTCAGCAAGATAAAGTGGGTCTTCTAACTCAGTGTCCTCTGATCAATCTCAGCACCAGATCCCTCTGCCTCCACAAGCCTAACCATTATCCACTTCAACAAGCAAGAGCAAGTATGTCCGTGTCCAGTGAGACCTGCTCAAAGAATACCTATGAATCGCTCTAAGTGAAACTCTGGATTTTAGCTGTTTTTCCCATTTATGACTGCACAGTTCTTACACTAGTGTCAAGTGAGGTGTGATGGAATAGCAGAAAAGTGAGGCAGGGGAGGCTTTTTGTTGGTATTAGGTTTGAAAATATCTTCAAGTATCTTAGTTCCCCTTGCAATCTCTCTCCCCCTTTATGAGTTTACAACTGCAATCAGAGCCTGACCAAATCATACCCAATGAAAGAAACTTATTATCATGATGACTTTTGCTACACTTCCTTGTTTACAACCCCCGTTTTTCTTGTTTGGTTGTGGGGTTTTTTTTGTACTCAAGTTTTCATGCACTGCAGTGTAAAGAGCACTCCCACAGTAACTGTGTGCCCTGCATGTGCAGGTACCTGCAGCAGCAGCAGCTGTATCTGCCCTACAACACTCCACCCCAAAGGACTCCCCTCTCCTCAAGTGACCTGCACAACAGGGTGCCTCTCCACCTGACAAGTGGAACACGCTGTCCCAAACAAAAACCCTTGAAGATCAAAACAAGCTTTTCTGCTGACACAGCAAAAGTTTAGGCTAAACAGGAAAACATACTTGAAGCTCTTTTTCCATTACCTTGCATTATTAAACCATCTAGGCAAGAGATAAACATAAAAGGAATTTCTTTAATTAGATAAATTCACTCCTCAGCATCTGTTGTTTAATAAAGTAAAGCACATCAGCATGTTAGAATCAGATAATATTGAAGTCTCCCACAAACTCACAGCTGAAGCTTTTTTCATGCAAGCATTTGGGTAACACTGCTTTTACTCACTGTAGTACAATGCTTCCAGTTAAATGCCCGCTGTAAAGTGTAATGTCAAGTACACACTGGGCCACAACAAGTAAAATTCCTTAAAATTATTATGCATCATCTTGCAAGTTAGAACAAGGCAGAACAGATGCACAGGGTGATCTTCCACAATGTATTTCCCTGAAGTTCTATACCATGCATTCATTCTTAAGAAAACTCAAATCGATTAAAGATTGTGCTTCTTGTAACTAAAGTCTAAAAAAATTCCTTTCACATAAGCAATACCCATGATCTTTTGCTTTTCAGCATCATTTCTTAAGTGACTCTCCCAGTTAATCTCTCAAAGGTCAAAAGCCTCTGCAAAAAAGCCAGGTTAATGAGAATATATTCTTAGCCTCTCTCTACTACAAACCCAATCCCACTGAGGGACAAATTAATCTTACAGCTTAAAACCAAACACTGTAAGATAGTAACATTCAACTATGTTTGATCTTGGTATGCAGTCAGATAACAGCATTTTTATTACAGACATAAAAAAATGTTCAGGATGTGCCAGGAAGATGTTAACACCCATCTACTTTGACATTAAGAAAACTTAATCCAAATCAAATCTTGGAATTTTTAAAAAATCAAATGTAAACATATTTTGGCAAAGACCCTTCTAAGCGGCATTGGGCAAACCAGTGCAGGCAAAAACCAGTGCAGTCCAGCTGAACAACAGTGCCAAAGTATTCCCAATCCATCTGGGCTGCTATCTGCCTCTCCTATGCAGAGATTGCCACTCAGCTGCAGCCTGGACCATGAGTTTAAAGCAACAAGGCACCATGGGGTTGGTCTACACACCTGTACTCTGAAGCACATCCAAAACACGTCTGGGCTTCTCAGGAGTGCAGAACTAAGGCAGCACTTCCCACAGCACGCTCTTACTCATTACAGAGGGTTAAAGGCAGCTAAGTAAAGTGACACTCCAAGACTAACAACTTTCTTCATTTGTCAAGTCACCTGCCAACTGGAAATAAACAGTTACCACTGTGCACTGAAGTACAAGTCCTCCCCAGACCAGGTAAGCTGTGCTCAGAAATGAAACTTACATCATATGAAGACACATAAGAATCTGCTTTAGTAAAAATCAAATGCAACTATTAAAAAAAAACAAACCTGAAAATTCTCTATTTTCAATTTTTATAAGATTCCTTGAAGAAGGAATATTTAGTTCATTATCATCTTTCCAGTTATGGTATATTCTCTGTTACTAAGATCTAACAGCAATCAGAGAGAAATAAAATCAGTATTTTTAAAACCACAAAGCTAGTAAAGTAACTCAGAGTAGTAGTTTCAAGGAATAAAAACTTAAACTAATTTTTAAGAGTGGCTAGATTTAAAGTCATTTGTATTCTGTGTTGGGGAGCTTATTAACATTCAATGAGTTTAGCTCTTCTTTGTATGAAAAGCTGGAAAATACTCAGATTACCACAGGCACTTCTTTGGGAATCACAGTTTCTAATGTTTCAGCTCCTAATGTTTCATGGCTTTACTGAGCAGATCCACCTCATTTAAACATACGGACAACTCTAAGTTGCTCCCACCAAGTGCACGCACTATAAAATCAAACCTAACAAGATGCAGAAGAAAACAACCTAAATAAGCGGCGCATTTCCTACAGTGTGAATCCTCTATTCTTTTCGAGACAAAAGACATGGCCATTATTTCACGTACCCAGTCACTAGAAAGGAAAATAAAGGCTTCTGTTTTCACGTGGATTTAATGATGAAGTTTCAAAAGAGGATGCAGGCTCTTTCTTACCCGTTCAGCGTGTATGACCCATTCCTCCTGAGTCTCATTCTTGCAGATAAGAATCTTAGGAAAAAGTCCAGAATGAAGTGGTTTGTCCTCTGAAACACCAGAATACAGGCACCTGTTTGGTGGTTGTGCTTTTTGTTCACCAGAGGACCTCTTTCCTGTTTCTCTGAGTCATCAGTGGGGAACAATGCAAAACCACCACCAGAGCCACTGAGCAGGAAGCCCAGAGGAAACTGCCTGCAGCCAAACAGGAGTCTGGAGGTGTAAAATCTCCCCAATGCACCTCTCACAAAATCTTGGAGCCCACTAAGGAAAAGCAGCAAAAACTCACAGAGGATTTTCTTATGAAGTACCTAAACCTCTTCCTCCATGCACAAGAATAAATTTTGTAGAAAGGTGTCGTTTATCAGTGAGCTGCTCTCCTTCAGAATAGCCTGAAAGCAGCTCCAGATCTATTCCCTCCTGCTTACCAGCCCTGCTGCGACTATTACTCAAGCGCTACCCTCAGAGCACAAGGTAACTAAACAAGAAGCCCTAGATAACAAATACTCAGCCTTTTTTGTTTTGTTTTTTCTACCCCCTGTATCAAATTAGAAATTACACATGTGGAAAGGGACATATGGTAAGTGGTTAAAAGGTTTATTTTCCTTATAGTAGGTTAAAAACAGGCAGATCTAAAGTCATGCTCGAACATGCAGGGGAAAAATATCCTCTAACAGTCCAGTGCTGGGCAGGCTGCCCTGCATAAATCACAGGATTGCACTGTCTCCGATGAAGCGGTTTTCCTCCCCTTTCTGTTCACCCTGCCCTTCCCTGATAGCTGTGAACCAAACAGCTGCACAGCTTAATGTCTGGTGAGTCTACCACACAAGGCAAAAATTACTCCAGGTAGTTGTTGATCATCTACTGTCTGTGAGCAGATCAACATCGACTTAAGTAATAAATCACACAAAAAATATTTTCATCAATGGATGTTGAAATGACTGTCACTTGTGGCCTAGGTGAAACTGCTTTAGGATAATGGGAAAACTGCACACTAGACAAATATAAAGATTAAATATTCACTACTTAAAAGGATAGAAGCAATCAATCCCATAGAACTCTGGCCTGAGTAAAACACCATTCTTATTTGAATGGCTCAAGTGTCTAAAGACAGTATGCTTGTCAAGCTGCATTTTTGTTTTAAATAGTTTAACAGTTATAGAAAACCAGCCTAAAAGAACAAGAATGACTTTATTTCTTTGTAGGTGCCTCAGATTTATAGACTTATGTGTAATCAAAAATACCAATATAGGGACTATAGATCACAAATGCTGAGAGAAAAAGTGTTACACTGAATTACCAGCTGAAGAAATCAACAATGTGATCCTGTTGATAAAAGGCAATGAGCCTGAGCTGTACAAACATGCTGCATCTGCAAGACAGAAATTCTCAGCATCTATCAGGCCTAATCTGGAGTAGTGCTCAACCCATGGCACCCCAGTTGAAGGCAGGTGTAGAATTAGCTGGAGCTCAGAGAGCATCAAGAAGATTATCTGTTTTACAGATGCAAAAACTTGAGGGAGAAAAACAAGACAACACCTTCCAAGAATGTAGAACACTGCTGTAAAGAGAAAGGAAACAAAATGTTCTTCCTGCTCTATCCATCACAAAGGCATTTGAATTAAGCAAGAAACACACCAGGTTAGTATTATTTTGCTTGGTGTGTGTGTGTATTTGGGTTTTAAGTACAGAAATAGATTACAGAGTCTGCATTATTGCATGCCTTTGAGATGATCCTGCTCCAGAGCAGGGGACCAACTAGGTGACCTCTGCAGGTGTCTCTCATCCCTACCTTTCTATGATTTGCTCCCAGTCCTAGCTGGTAGGAAAAATGAAAATCATGCTGTGTAACCACAACACAAAATAGCTCAAGTCAAACCAGACTAGAACATGCTGTAGAATTTCCTCCTCAAAATAAGTCGGAGTGGCCAGGACTCCAAATAGGTCCAATACATTACTAGCACAATGGTGGCAGCACTCTGTTTTTATCATACACATTGTGGGAGAGAATGATACCTCATGTTCTTCTCAGCTTTACAAAGATCCTACCTATGTACTGGCTGGCACCAGGACCTAATTATTCCAGTTGATATGGTCAGGCCCTGCTGTCCCTCAGGAGCTGGGCAACATTCCCTATGGCCATGGAAGAGCTCGAAGTCAGGTTCCTGCAGGCAGCTACCTTGCTGAGTAAAGCAGAGACACATTCTTGGAAGCTTATCAAAGTAAACTAGGATGATTTATTTGACTAATAAATTCGAGAATAAAAAAATAAAGCTAATAAATCAAAAATGCTAGGTAAAGATAATTTCTAAATGCTCTGCAAACCCATCTCGAATGAAAACTTGTACTCTCTTTTCTTCTTGGAATATGAGATTTTAGAGAGATCACATTAAATCCAGGCTCAGAATAAAATCCAGGCTCTGGTATGTTTGCAACTTTGCTGGAAAAAAAAGATACATCTCACAGTATAACTGAATCATAAATGACACAGGGCTTTCTCTGGGTATCTACTAATTTGCACTGGGGGTACACCAGCTATATGGAACATGGGAGCTGGCATGAGATGGTGTCTGATAATGTTTATTTAATTGCAATTTACTACTATTCTAAACTGGAGAATCATATTTTTTGTAACTAAAGAAAAAAAAAAAAGCAGACCCTCCCACAGCTTTTTTAAGGCTCTTTTCTGGATACAAAATTAAAGTGATTTACCCATGGATTTTCTGAGCATTTTGCTTTCACTAACTACCTAATATTTTTTAAATTAATTTCAGAATTCTGCTGCTGAAAACAGCTGCTGTTTTTTTCCAAACTCTGCCTCTGTGGAAAGACATCAATTCCTTCTTTCTTTTTCACTCCCCCATGCTCTTTCAGGATTACAGCAG
>WEKY01055239.1:1819-19667 GCA_013390045.1 Picathartes gymnocephalus | reverse complement strand
ATATTTAATCTTGCCTCCCTTTTGACCAGGTGTACGTACTAGTAAACTCAGCCCAATTTTAAAACATAATCAGCCATAACCACCTGGTTATGATCCAATGCTGAAGATACAGAAGGACTTTTACAGCAGTATCTTTGGAACTGGCAGACGTGTGTGGGATGTTCTGGACAAAAACCACTTCCCAGTCAGTGGGAAGTCAATGTGCTGGCATCTGATTTCTTCTTCTTCATTAACATCTAAAGCTATGGTCATATGCACTTTTGATCTGCCTGGAATGGATGGAGAGAAGTGTGATTGGGTGCCTTAGCTGCTAGAAGATAGTTAGGGTGCTCCCATATCTGCTCAAGTCCAAGTCACCCAGTTTAGTTTAAAGCACTGTCTTTGATAACTTATGCATTGTCTCTTTCCAGGAAAGCAAGTGGAGATTCCTCAAGTATTCCTTTAAATCTGGTGTATAAGTGACATTCTCCCTTAGAAGACCCATATATCAAACTCTTCCAGACCATTCAAAATTTAGGAGATATTAGAATTGTCTGGTTGCAAAGCCAGGCTGTCACAGATTGAGAAATGCACAAGCAAGATAATCCTGCCTAATTTGCCTTCCGTGTTTCATGTGTGTTTTGGTATAGCCTTTAATTACCTAACATTGCTTTGTTTTCCATCTTCCTTTCCCCACTGAACCTATGAGTCATTCATTGCACAGGATGGGTGGTGGTAATTTAATTAGCTACTGCTAACAATTGTGGAGAAAAACCGAGTTAGATGATGTTGCCTCAAATTCTTTTTCGCTCTTTGTTCTGAATGTAGAATTAGAACACAAAGATGGCCATATTAGGTCAGTCCAAATACATTGCCTGACCAGCAATGTGTTTTACAATAGCCATAAACAAATGCCTATGAAGGTACAAGAACAGGAAATGTGTATGCACTAATGTTACCTGATACCTTACAAGTTTGCAACTCCTTTAAGCCCAGGAGATTTTGCTGTTAGTTGTGGCTTCTGTTCTTTTATCATCATCAGATTTGCATCTCTGAATATGTCCATCTTCTTCAAGAAATCAGGAAGAATACATGACCTCTTTTGCAAATGAGCAAATGAGCTGGTGGTTCTTTGGGTGAACTACCAGTGCCACGCTGAACCACCTATGTCCTTCTGAAGTTGTCTCCCATGAGCTGGATTCAATGGCCCTTAATCCTTGTATGGGAAAAGATGGTGTGCAGTTACCTTGTACCACCACCCTCTAGAACCTACCTAAACCTTCATAAATGTGTCAGGCCTCTCTAAAATTCTCTTTTCCTGAATAAAGAAATTAAGATTGCTTAGGTTTAAGATTGCTTGAAGGAAAAGTTATCCCATATTTTGATCATCCTTTTTTGTCCTTTTTGGAGCTTTTTCCACATCTGTTAACATTTTTGATATAAAGGGAATAAAAAATACAGTCTTAGGTATAAATATGGTTACATTGAAACACAGCTTTACACAATGGCTTGATGTGTCTGTCCTTAATTCTAATTTTTCTTTTGTCCGTAGTTTTAATTTTTTTTTTCTCAGGGACTAAACTCACCTTTTAAAGGGATTGTCATAACCCCGGATCTCTTTTCTGAGCAACAGGCCATACCAACTTATTAGCATTGCTGTCTTTTTCCATACATGTAGATCACTTTATTTGTTGAATGTCACCTTCCATTCTGATGTCTGTTCAGTTTCACATTGTCCCTCCATGAAGCTTTACCCTGTACTGTTTTGAGTAACTGGATGTTTCTTGCTGCTTACCTTTGCCACAGCAGATCCATCACAGTTCCTTGAGAAATTTTGCAAGTGGCCTCCCTGCACTGCAGAATTGACCCTCTGTTTCCTAGCATTTAACCAATTCCTCGTCCATACAAGGCTTTTCTTTTTCTGTCATGATGACTTGGGTTTCTTCAGCTTTTGAAGAATTTTGTAGAAAGTTTACTGAAAATACACCTTGACTATGCTTTTGTGGGTCTCTCTGTGGCAGTCATGGCTACTGTCAGGGTACCTCACAAATGCTGAATTTTATTTATTCATGTTGTAAAATGTCTTCAGTTATGGGACCGAACATAAAGTAGTGAAAGTCTAAACTGTGTAATAACTTACTGCCCAGTTTCAGACTCACTCATTTTTTTAATCTCAATTTTTTCCCCAGAATTCTCATCCTTGTGGAACATACCATAATTTCTGCTGCATGTCCATAATGATGACTGTAGCACTGACTAGTTCTTCTCTAAGTCACACTCCAGCTAAATCATACTGCTGTTAGGTATCTAAAATAGCAGCTGTCTTTGAAATGTGTAAGTGTTCTAACAAAGCCACTCCGTGGCAGAAGTAATAGAATTACATTTACCAAGCTGGCAGTCTTCGCTTGTAATGAGAAAATCTCTTACCTTGGTCAAATTTCTGCAACAAACGGTGTTGTATCGTCTATAGATTTGTAAAACAGACTAAATTTGCTGTAATTTGTCCTGTGTAGGTCCACGATTGTTGCAGTGCCTTTGTCTTCACTGTCAAAAGACTTAAGAAGTGTATGACTGTTAGGGTGGTTAAAAAAAATAATTTCTGAAGTACAGCCTCTCCCATTCCTGAGGCCAGTGCTTGTTTTGCTGATGCTGATGCTTCTCCTTCCCTGTCTCTTTTGAGGTACTGCTGGCTCTGTCCTGCTCTTTTTCAGAAGAAGGTGAAGGCTGAGTTATTAAACATCATTACCAGAGATGTTTCTTTGTCACCTCAAATCTGAGGTTGGTGTTTATGACACCAGCTGGTCCTCTGGCATCATCCAGCATGATGTGGTGTACAGAGAGTACAGCAAAGCCCAGCAGTGCACCTACTGATCCACATAAAGATATGTGGGAGCAATGTGATAGCAAATTACTTTTCAATTTTATTCACTGTGCTCATATACTTTTCCCAGGATTTATGTGCACATGCTGTGTAAATGATTTGTTTTCTTGCATTTTGAATGACACATCTCCGTTTTCTGAGAGAATTAAAAAAACCCAAAACCCAAACAAGTTATATTTAAATTTCTGGGGAACAGAAAATAAATGTGTAACAGGAAAGAGCATGGAAAATTCTGATTGTCCCACTGTTTTACTGGAGTGGAAAAATTGGGCTTGGAAATATGTGGTTTATCCACATAGATTTTTATTCGCATCCGGCACAGAATTGGACTTGATCACCGTGTCCTGACATTGTGAAAGGAGGTTTTCTGTTCCCCAACATTTTTTGGTAGTCAGCACATGCTGGGCTGTGCCCTAAAGGTACATGGGAGTCCAGCCAGTCAAGAGGTTTCTGTCTGGTGCAGTCTTGCAGCTTCAGGGGAGTGGTAAATTAAGCCTGAATGTGAGAATATATATTTGTCAGTAGATAATTAAATTTGTCAATAGATAGTTGTCTGGTCTACTGCTGTTGTCATGCAGGAGACAGGAGGCAGAGGGTAAGGGAACAAGTAGGAAAAAGGAAGTAGGAAAATGGGGATTTCCCTCAATCAGTAGCCATCCCCTCATGCTTCTGCATTTCCCCAGGTGCAATCTAAAAGGATTTTAGGATTTTTATTAATGCTGTAGTGTGTTTTAAGATTTCTACTGTTCCAGTATTGCCATCTGTAAAGCTGTTTCCACATAGACACATGCAGTTCTTCACTAGGTACTCTGCAGAGTACCTGAAATACTTACTGAAGCTAGCAAAGAAAACAGTAAAGGAAGAAAAACAGCATGAGAGGGGAAAAAACAGAGCAGTAGCTATAGAGAGTATATGTAGTAGACTGATTTGTAGGAGTGATCATATATGTATTTGTACACTTTTTAAAATTTTTTTTCCCTTCCCTGCAGTTTTCATTTCTTGGACATTTTTTCCATTGGCAAAACAGAACATTCTACAAAAGGTGGCTTTTAGGATTGTTTAGTATAGGCCACGTGGCTACAGCAGGAAAACCAGGTAATTGTGTAGACTTTGTGCAACTATGGAAGAAGACAGCCTTTCTGCTGGGTCTTAACGTGTTGACTTCATGCAATGTTTTGTATGTAGTTACTAATTCAGCTGAGCGGAATTGTGAATTCATTTATAGACAGAGTCTCTCTAAGTGAAGAACAGGAAGGTCAAATGCTGAACTTTATTTCTTATTTCCTTCCCTAGTAGTTCTCATTTTCCAGTGCTGCCTTTTTTAGCCCAGAGTGTGATGGATGTAGGTTATGTATTGTGTACATGCTCAGGATGATGATGCACAAGTTGGGCTGATCAGTTACTAGAGCTCTGCTTCTGGATGTTGGACCTGCAGAGTCTTGAGGTTAATAACCAGATGAGATGGTGGTTGTTCCAAGCTCTGGCAATCTGTGTAACTGTATCTAGTGTGGGTTGATAATACAATGCCCAATAGTTGGTAAACCTGAGTTATCAGTAACTCAAATGGTTATGTGGTAGCCGTTCCTCTTTGTGAGCCTTCCTTGAACTGTTGAGGATTTATGGATATGATAGGTTGGCATTTTCAAAGCTATTCTTAATAGTGGTTGGTATTTATGCAGTCGCTTCCACTTGTTTTTCAAAATATGAGACTCCTGTAATTTACAGCCATCTCGGAAACTTTTCAGTTTTGCACAACCCCTTGTCTGATTGCTCTACAGCATGCTTGTTAGTTGAGTGCTGTTCCTTCTCAAAGCCTTCCCACCTTCCTGTGGAGAATGGAGGATTAATACCTCTTTCATATGCCACTTCTTATGTGAAGAACTTAGTAGCATGTACAAAGTTTTAATCAGTTTACTTATCCAAGAATCAACTCCTCTGTTCAGTAATCTCTGTCATGAGGACTACACACAGCAGACCTTTATAGAAGCAAACATCGGGGTTTTGCTAATGACTGGTGGATTTGGGAAAACTCACATGTTCTGTGTTGTTTTTTTAAGGATTATGATGTACCTCTTGCTGCAGCATTTGGGATTTTGTTTGCTAACCCAAAAGGACAGGGAGTCTGTCATCACTCTGCATGCCAGCAGCACATCTGCTTCCTGTTTTCTCTGGTACAGGTGAATGCAGGTCTTCTTGTTTCTACTCTGCCTGTGCAAAGTTCTGGAACGGACCTTTTTTCTGCCCATTTTAAAGAGGGAACTTAGTTTTGGTTCCAAAAAACCTGTATGCTTTGTGTCCAGTACTGATTTTCTTGAATGTGTGTTTTATGCTGGCTGCAGGTAGAGCAGCACTGAGCTTTTTCACACAGCTTTGTTTTGTTACTGTATTACCTGCTTGAAGAGTCATGCAGTTCTTTTCATACTTCTGATAACCATATGTAATGGGCAGTATAATGTTTCTTGTGAAAGCCCATCCTCCCTGATCTCCAAAAGCATGGAAGATGATACCGTGCATGCCTGGGGATTTGAACTAGTAGGTTTTTCACTTTCTGTGTCTTTCTTCCATGAAAATAGGTTTGAAAAGGTGCTATCAGCTTATAGATTGGGTTTGTAGGAATCTGGTCACCCACTGAATTAACAGGATTAAAAATGAAAAGTTAAAGAGCTCACTAGACTTTTCAGTTTTGCATTGCAGCTAGCCAGCACTGAAGAGGACACTACAGCTAAGGATGGAAAAGTCTTGAGTGTCTCTAGTCTGACTTTCTGCTCAAAGCAGAGTCAGCAAAGATGTCAGACCACAAGGCTCAGGCCTTTCTGCAGTCTGTCTTTAGAACTTCAAGAGCAGGGACCACACAGCACTTCTGGGCAACCTGCACCATTGCTGCACTGTTCCTGTAGGAGAAACATCCAGAGAAATCTCCAGTTTGAACTTGCTGTCTTTCAGGTTGTGCCTGTTGTATGTCATTCAGCCACCACGACACAGCCTTACTCTTCATTGTCAGTAACCTGCAGGCAGAAGAGAGCTGCTCTGAGGTGCCCATGAAGTCTTCCCTTTTCTCGACTGAGGCAGCCCTGTCCCTTAGGGTCACCTCACTGTGCAGGTGTTCCAGTCCCTGAGCATCTGGGTGGGCCTGTGTTGGGCTCACACCAGTTTGGCAAATGGGAGTCCTGCAGTGGGGAGCCCAAACCAAGGACTCAATATCTTATCTTGGTGTTGTCTAAAAATTACTGAATCAAGGGAGAAGCATCACTTTCCTCCATCTCCTGGTTGTGCCTTGTATAGCTGTAGAGATGGATACTGCTGCCCTTCGTTGCTGCCAGCTCCAAGGCCTTTTCTGCAGAGCTGCTGTCCAGGCAGGCCATGTCTAGCCTGCCCTGCTGCCTGAGGCTCTGATTTCCCAGAGGCAGGGCTTCTCTCCATGCTGAACTGCACAAGGCCCTCCCCACCTTCCTCCACTCTACCCAGGTCCCTCTGGATGGCAGCCTGTCTCTCCAGTGCATTGGCTTTTCCCCCCAGTTGGATGTCATCTGCAAACTTGACAAGTGTGACCTCTGCCATGCCACTGTTGAAGGACCAGTCACTGATTTTGCTTCTCTAGTTCTCCACTTTGTTGCTGCAGTCCTGGTAGAGTACAAGACGTTAACTGCTGCCTCCAAGCCAACAATCCAATCAGTTTTTACCCATCCTAAGTTGTCTGCTTAAGACTGTAATCCTCTTTCTCTTGTAGAGGTCTTGCTCTGTGACTTTCCCAGGGACCAAATCTAGACTGATAACCCTGTAGGTCCCTGGACAGTTCTTCTGGGGCTTTCTGAAGATGACATGCCACTGGCATTACTTGGGACCTTTCCCACTGCCCCCATCTCAGTCACCAGTGAGATCAGCCAGCACCATCCTTTGAGTGCAGCCTTTTTGTGGGCCACAGGCTCTCGTGCAACCCCTTACTGTCCACTCACACTGCTAGAATTCCTCCTTGTGAACAGTCTATGGGTGATCTTTTTGGCCCAGTAGTGAGGACAGCAGTTTTTCTGAAAGGGAAAGGAATGTGTCTGAAACCTTTAGCTTAGCAGAAGCTAAAGCACAGCAAAGAGGCAAGCTTCAAGTAAGGTCTTCTAAAACATCAGTTTTTAGTCTATAATCTAATCACTTCTTATATTCCCTCAGCATTATTGTAATCTTTAAAGAATGTATCTGAACATGACTTAGGTGTGTAGCTGGTTCAGATATACACACTACCTTGTTGTTGGTTGTAAGTGGAAGTCCAGGTGGTTATTGGACTTCTCAGACTTTTTGTGGGAAGAAATCTTTGTATCCTTACTTCTGTGGTTTTCTGATAATGACAGGTAAGATCCAAGAGACGGGCTAAGTATTTTTAGAAGATGTTCATAAAACTTGCCCACTTTCTTTCTGAGCTAATTGAATGAAAAGTGTTTCCTCCAATATATACAATATATCGGTTTGCATGATTGTCTGGAATTTTCTGAACTTGGTTAAACTGAATTTCTGTAGTTGGTTTTAGAGTTCCCTGTGTAATGGATGTGGCTTTAAGTTAGAAATTAGTTCTGTTAGGAAGAGCTAGGTGACAATAGCATCAGAAAATTACTTAAGAACGTGTTTAGCAAATGAAATTTTTCAGATTAAAAACCTGTACACTGACAAACGCACTCCAGCAAAGGTATAGAGGGAATTCAGCAAGTGCATCTCCTAAGCAGCCTTTGCCTCAGTATCAGCTCTGTCTTCCAGAAAAGTCGGCTGCAGTTTGCCAACAAACCACTGAGATTGCAGTTCACAAGTGTTATCAATTAAACGTATTTTTATGGTGGTTTGCTTAAAGTCTGTTATACACCACCACACCCACCTCCCCCCGCCAAAAAAAAACCCAAACCCACAAAAAAAACAAATGAGAAAACCAAAGTATTTTTCGTTTGAACCTCAGTTCCTGTGGCGTGTGTTGCCCCAAGCCCCTTGCCCGGTTCCTTCCGCTCTCTACGGGATCCATCGTTTCCCTTACGAATAACCAGACAGCGTGCTGGCTTCTTTTGGAAGCTCGCCCCGGGTCTGGCAGCCAGCGTGGTGAATTAGCAAGGAGTGTGAAACCCGCCGCAGCAGCGGACAGGAACGNTGCGCGGCGGCGAGGGCCGGGCAGCGCCCCCTGGCGGCCGGCGCGTGGCGCGGTGACACCGAGCGCCCCGTTGTCACCGTCCTCCCAATTGTCACCGAGCGCCCCGTTGTCATCGTGCTCCCAATTGCTACCGAGCGCCCCGTTGTCACCGTCCTCCCAATTGTCACCGAGCGCCCCGTTGTCATCGTGCTCCCAATTGTCTCCGAGCGCCCCGTTTGTCATCATGCTCCCAGTTGTCACCGAGCGCCCCGTTGTCGCCGATCGCCCCGTTGTCATCGAGCGGCTGCAGCAGCGTCCGCCGCCTCCCACCGCGCCTCCGGCCGCCGTTTACGCCCGTCAGACGTGTAGCTGTGTGCTTGTAGCCCAGGTGCGGCAGTACTGCTGTTGGAAAAAGTTCTGAGTTGCAGTTAAGAGCAGGATTCGCGTTTCAGCGAAGAGCTGGCCTGCCACGTTGTTGGGAAAACACTGCTTGCTTTTCGTTTTAAGCTGTAGTTTAAGACATGGAGCCCTCATTCCTACTGGGGATGAATAAATCTTAGATCCCTGCCAAAAGACAGGGTGTGACCGAGGCTTCTATTGTGAGGAGAAGGCAGAGAAGAGACTGGGACAAGTATAGGAATTTTCCTGAAGTCAAGCGGATGGGGGAAAGTGAGTGTGTGTGTGTGGTGTGAGGTGAGAGAACTGATTTTGTTTGGGTTTTTTCTCCACTGTTTTCCCTACTATTATCATGCTTTCAATGCAGGACAATCCTTGGACTAGAGAGCATATAAAGCAATTTCTGAGAGACTTTGTGGTCTAAGGCACAGGACGCTGGACGGAGCGATGAATTAAAGCTTGGAGTAAGTGTATCTGTACATTCAGGAGAACAGCGATGACCCTGTGAGTCCAAGACTACAGAGGGACTACAAGGCTGGCAGTGGCAGTCAAGACTGCAGAAAGGGAGAGTATGAGAGCTAATCTGGAGTAGTTCCCTTGGGGTGTGTGAAATGGTGCAGTGTAGCACCTCATGGAAAACAGACACTTCCCACACAGTGGAAGTTTTGGGTGAGTGAGCACCTGAGCCTGACACCTGAGAGACATGGTGGTAGCAGGAAGTTAGCAGTGAACTGGTGTCAGGGCAGAGGGATATAAAATGTAAGAACAGAAAGGCAACATTTCTACCTGCAGCCTCCAGCATTTCTAGGGTTTTGTCCTGTGAGAAGCCAAGAGACAACCACTTCCTGCAATGCTGCTGCTCTGCAGGAAGAGTGACAGTCCACAGCAATCTACCTCCTTGGCTAAACTAGGGAGAAAAGGCAAGGAGGAGGATACTAGGGAGGATCCACAGTGGCCTGTTTTGTTTGCAGTTGTCCTGAAAATCCGTACGGCTGTTAGGCTCTGTGTGATTTGCCTTAGTTGTTTTTGTGCTTGGGTTTTTTAAATTTGATTTTTGTAGAAACAAAGCAGAGTGGGGTTTTGCTGTACTGTACATTTTGGGAGGGGGGAATCTTTTTACTTTGTTTGTTTGTTTTGAAGTAATCACTCACTTAGCATAGTTACTGTTTTTACAAGTGCACCATCTCCAGATCATTGTGCAGTTTTCCCCAGAGAAGGAACCTTTTCTGTCTTCTGTTTCCAGTTATGAGTATTTGCAGAAGAGAAAGAGCAAAGCTGTCATTGTGGCTTTTCAAGGCAGGGTTGTTTTTACATAGCTAATTATTTGAAATAGGTGCAAGATTTTTGAGGCAGGCAGAACTTTCCTGTGACACCTTTATTCCTCTGTTTGCTATTCTGGTATTTCCATTATCTTGACTAAGCTATTAGGCACTCTGAAAAAAAGACATGCCAGGAGGATAGATTTGTCTGGTTTGCAAGGAGAACCAGTGTAAATCCCTTCTGGTTAGACTGTTGTGTTGTTGGTGGAGGCAGATTCTGTATCGTCTCACCTTAGGTCTTGTATTGCAAAGCTCATGAAGGAAGCTGATGAATGCCAAGAACTACAGAGGAGAGAGATTCCGGATATATTTGAGAATAAACAGAGCCTGGAAAAAAACCTCAGGATGCAAACAAACAAGCCAGCATTGAAATTCAGCAGTGGCTCCAAATGTGAAGGAGCATGATGTTTATCTGGGGGAAGGAGGGGGCAAATGAAGATATCAAGAGTTCTTAACTCTTCAGTTAAAATTTGATTGTTCAATCAAGAATAAGTTTCCAGACTCAAGGGAGTGAGAATTAGCACAAGTACCTCGGTAGTTGTGAGTTAGAGCCTGGAGATACTGTTTCACTGAAACACCTACCTTGTTCGTAATGTTATGGACTGCTGTCGTGATATTTTTGAAATACTTTCTAGGTAAGTGTTAAACTGTAAAATGAGGGAATGCTTAAAATGAGACTGTGGGGGACAGCTGAGGTGCCAGGACTAGTGTGCCGCTGAAAAGGGAATTTTGCTCTGAGGTTTATGACTTCCCCCAGCTTTCTACTTGGTTTGACATGGGAGATTAAGTGTGTGTGTGTGGTGCTTGTATTATCCTGTTTACTTTTTTGCCAGGTTTGCAAGCTGGTTTATGTTTTTCACCCATATGGGGGAGTTTCTGACAGTTCAGTGTACGTGAATGGTCTGTATGAGGGACCGAATTAGCACCAAGGGCTGATGGCATGGGAGAGGCCGGAGTGTGGAGCTCAGAAGGGGGTGAGCCTACACTTTGACAACACTGAGTTCTAGTTGTCTCATAACACCTTTTGCTGCACCTCTTTGAGCTGATACAGACTAAAAAGTGTCCAGTCCGTGAGCGCTGTTGTTTCATACTGTGGAGGAAGAAGGTCATCAGCCTTTATGTTCCCTGTAAATGCTCTATCTAGCACCTCTTAGATCATTTCACGAACCAATACAGTGTACTTGTTTGTAGCAGTACTGTAAGCATCTTATTTGCAGCACAGTAATGAAGTTTGTATTGCTATTGTTCTCAAGATTTCAAGAGAATGCTGCATGATAAGCTTAGTTTTAAAAGTTTTGTAGAAAATAGTGAAAGGACAGCTAATATAAAGGAAAGTGATCAAGGGTGTCCTGCTCATATTGTCCTGTTGCTAATGAACAATGTACTGAAAAAGATGTTTCTTAATGCAAATATTTTAGTTTTGTTGAAAGAGAATAGTGAAGTCTTGGGACTTATTTTGAGAGATTACTACATTATCTACAGTGGAGACGTTAGAGAATTTGTTCAGCTGCTGAGTGAAAACTTAATTTGCCAACATCAAGTTTCTACAAGCCTTATTCCTTTGTACTTTCTAGGCCTTCTGGGTTTTCCCCACCTGTTGCTTTATCATCTGTTTCTCTTAGCTCCTTTTAATTGCCGCTTGTTGGAGAAACAGAGGAGAAGTACAACTTTGAAGATGGAATATGGTAACTCAGAGAAATTTTAATGCTAGAGTTAAACTGGTCTAAAAATTTAAGCCAAGAAAACTGATCACTTTCTAAAATGGAGGGGTTTTTTTCCTGCTGACGCAATTCCTGTACTGATTATGTAAACTGCAGTGTTAGCAAGAGGAAAGTGTTGTTTTTTGTGCTCTTACAGGTTTGTGATGTTTCAGGCCTTGCAGTTCTTTTATGCCTTGTAATCTCTTCTGAATCCATCTTGGCCCTGTGTTTTTCTGATAACCTTTATTTAACTGCTCTAACTCCTAATAAAAGCCTTTTCTCATCAGATTATGTTAAATATTCAGAAAGCACTCTTGAAATTTTGTTCTTAGTGTTGAATGAGAGTGGGTTGGTCTTCATGAGGCTTCCATGAATGCTCTTGCACTTCTGGCACTTACCAAATAAGTTTTGCCTGCATGTTAAAGACTTTTTTCTTGTTCATGTGAAGTTGATGCTCTATTCACCTTAATCTTAGAAGCATCTGGTCCAAATCAGGATGTTAACCAGGACAGCATTCCAGTGCCAACTTTGCATCACCTGGTTCAATATAAGTTGCTGAGAAATTCTCGTAAGCTGTTCTTTCAGTTTGGCTTCATGCTCAAAGGAGGAGTGTTGGCTTGGACTGTGCTGTTATGTCTAAGAGACCTGTATCATCAGTCATCAAGATACAAATTTTGTAAGAAATTTGTGCCAAATTTTGTTCACAGATGTCCTCTATCATACTTCTGGGCATTACTATTTGTATTTTTCTAGATCATGAATTAGTCTCAGTCTTTTCATCTTAGACAGATGCCATACTCTAGATTTTCCTACATGTGGGAGCTGAAGGACATCCTGTGGCACTAATGTATGCTAAATAATCCCTAAAGAGTGATACCAAACTGTGCAAGGTAGGAGCCTATGTCTTATATCTGCTAAGTGTTACCTGAAACAGAAACAATTTATCATTACTGGAAGCAATTTATCATATTTAAGGCTTTCCACGGAAAAAGTGTGCTTTATGTGGTTTTTATATGCAAGTTATTAAATGTAAACTGAATTTCCAGGGGGAGCTTTCTTAGAATACTATATTGTCTATTTGGCCACATCTGTTTAATTTTGCAGTTCTTTGGAGAGGGCTGACATTTGTGTTGTGGCTTACTGAGAGTTTCAGGTCAGGTAGAATCTGTTTGTTTTATTTTCTTTTTATCCATGTTGGCTCAATTTAAACTCAGATTTATCTCATATTTAAGGCAGTCTTTTGTTTATGCCTGTTTGGCTCATGAGAACATCTCTAAGACTCCTACAGGCCTTATGTAGTTCAGAATCATTCCAGACTTTTCTAGCTAATATGTTCTGAATTTGACCTGAAAACATTAGAAATTACTTTCTGCATTTTTTTTCAGTCTGTTTTTTTTTAAATTCCCACACTGTGCTTTTTACAAACTTGATATTAAATAACACAACAAACTACAAAGCTGTTGACATCTTATGTTTTCATTGCTAGCAAGTATTGTTTGCCTAAGATTTATCTCCTGGGAGGAGAAGGGATTGCTTTAGAGAAATATGCTTGCCTTCACTAGCCTAACAATTGGTAATCTGTTCCAGTGTGGGTGTGTATGCACACTCTTCTCTGAAATGTTTTCTTAGTTGTTAGGTTCCCTATAGTAAGTTCCCATATGGGAAAAGGAAGTGTGGTTTCAGCAGAAACCGATCTTTTTCTGAATGACAATTTTGGTGTCTTTCTTTCAAGCTCACTGCACTTAAGATGGATTTCCTCTACTGCATTGATTGGAATAACAGTTGTCTAAACTACTACATGGTCATCTACAGGAACCATTTCAATTCTTGAGTCAGTGCAGACTTTACAAATCTGTTTATAAGGACATATAAACTATTTTTGGATCTAAACAGAAAAAAATACAGTTTGTTACTTCTCATAATGGAGTAAATAAAAACTGTTTTAAGTCCAACTGCTCACTGTATTAGGAGCTGGTGTTTGCTTCACTGACTAAGTTGCTGCTGGTGTTCAGTTCACTGACCTCTGGTCAGAAGTGGGCACATCTATTAAAATCATAGGGCTTGCATACGTGTGACTAGCAGCATTAGTTAGCCTGGAGAGCCTTTTACTAGATGTGAGAGGTGAACAGTGTGTCTTAACTTTTGCCTCTGAAGTTCTCTGGAATGATGCTTGAAGGCAAAAGAGGATTTCTTCCGTTGAAATCTGGATGCATTTTCTATGGAATTTGGTGAAATGCACCAAAAATGGAACAAGAACTTAAAGTTTCGAAAAGCTTTCTGAAGCAGACATCCAGATGAAATACACTGAAGTCAGTATGTTCCATCTTTTGGTTCTCTCCTCCAGACTTACTCCATTTGACACATGGGAGTGGATGAGCAAAATGCTTCCTTATTTGTGTCCAGCTGCAAAGGAACGTGCTGTGTCCTCTCAGTTGTAGCAGGAGTAGTGACCATCTCACTTTAAACATCTGCAGGTCTCCTTCCTTTTCTTAACCAGCACCTGTGGCTGGCTTTGTATCTATAGCAGGGAGAGAGAGTGAGAATTACAAAAGGGTGGTGTTCCCCCTCTGCCTCCTTTCTTTTTTCTTCTTGCAGAAGTGATTTCTGCTTCTGCATATTTCAAAGTCCCTGTGACAGGCTAGGTAACCAGGAAACCTTTTCTGCTTCTCTCTCTCACTGGACATCCTATGGAATGGTTTGATTTTCTTCTTGGGCCTGACATGCACCAGAGTGGTCCTGAAAGAGGTATTTCTCTCAGCACTGAAAAGATCGTCCTGTTGTGTTTTAAATGGGGAGTTATGCTAGTTTTACACTCTGTGCTGTTTGTTCTCTCTGAACTGCTTGAGATTAATAAGCCAAAATCAGCCTACAGCAGATGTAACTTAGTGAAGTCTGTGTTGTCCATGTCAGTTACTTCTCTGAATGTGAGCTATCTCTGTGTCTGAGATTCTTCAGTGTAGTATGGGCTTCTGTCAGCTCTGTGAAATGTTGAACAGCTCACAATGACACTGGTGGAACCAAGCATGGAACTACTCATCTCAAGGATGTGCACTGTCTTCTCTGTTGTTTAGTAAAGTCATGATTGCTTGTTGTCCAGACAATATATGTTGGATATCCAAATGACTAAATGTAAATCCAGAAAGGTTTGTTGTGATCATGTTTATTCATAATAAACATGATCAGAATTCATCCTCTAAACTCCAACACCATTGTGGGGTGAAGGTCAAAAGATCTAATTCTGAATTGAGTAGTAAAAAATTTCAGTAGTAAAAAATTTACTGTACTCTTGGCAAGAAGTTCTAGTGTTTAACTGCCTCTCCTTTAATGAATGCCTGTGGCATTTTTGATCCTCTTCTGTATGTTTTGAGGAAGATTGCACTTACTCTTTATCTTGTAAGGTGAATTTATGAGTTCTTCAGTCCCTGAATTATCTGAGATTTTTTTTTGCTCTTTCACCATTCCATTTTATTGACTCTTCCCTGACCTATATTTGATTCTGTTTTTCTCCATATTGAATGCTCCTCTTTGCAGACATTCGCACAAACGACAATGCTGTGGGGTTGTTCTTGTGTCAACTGCAGACATCATAGCTTCTTACTTTTCCAATTTAGTAATTCCCTAATCTCCAAAGCAGACATCAGTCCTTTGAGGCTATGACTGATCCTTATAGATGCCCTATGCAGATTTAGTTACCATGCCCAAAAACATTTTCAGAGGCATTATTTTCCAGGGCAGAAAGTACTATCATCTTTTTAGCGTCTAGATAGAAATGTGCACAACTCTGTTTCTTGTTAGGCCTGCCATTCATTGCCTGTGCCCAGAACAGTCAGTGTGGCCCTGCCATTTGCTTTCTACAGTCTTCTCTCTAAGAAACATTCAGTCACTTTAAACAAAATTATCTTCCACATTAATTCAAGCAGTGTCTCTTTCAAGTTCTGCTGTTCTCCTGGACACCTCGTAATATATGGAAAAACTGTGTTTTTCATTCTTTTTTAGTGTTCTTTCACTGTTTCTGATGATCTTGTGCTTCTTTGGGATGGGTGCTCTTAAATATCAAACAGTATGGGCTAGGTCCTATGCGATCACAGTAGACATGCATCACTCCACAATAGTGCCTGGTTTAAAGGTATAGTCAGGAGCCCATTAATCAAATAAATTTTTGTAGTTTAAAATGTGTTTTGTTGGTATTGGATTGTTCTAGTGGGTTAAGGAAAATACACTCAGTTTGGCACTGTAGGATATTACAGAGGACCAAGAATATTACATAAAGACATACTTTTTTACACCCAGTTTAACAACAGTAAGTCTATTGTCTGTAGACCTGTTGATTGGCATTCATTGTGTAATTTAATTTAATCGTTCATAATAAAATCTTTCATCAGCTATTTCACTACATAAAAATAATTTTTATTCACAAAATCTTCTTTAGGCTGACAGGCGTAATTATTTAGTGCATCCAATTTGTCTTTTGTAAATATTGACATAGCAGCTCTGTTCTTGTGAGCCTTTCCAATTCCAGTTTTTCAGACCTTAGTGACAATAAGCACTATCAGTCTAGTCGGTACCTATGTCATCTCCCAGCATGCTTGAATCCAAGCTATCCAGCTTTGCTGATGTAAAAGTGTCCAGTTAATGGCTGCTGTTTAACATCATCATGAGTTACTGTTGGAATGGAGACTGTTTCATCGTCGTCATAAGAATGTTGTTTGCTTTTTCTCAGACAGATGTGTGTACTAAACTTACGCTTTTCTTTGTTATTGTCAGGAATGCTACAATTTCCATTGAATAATGGATTTTTTTCCCCAGAAGTAAGAGGACACCTTAAAGACTGTTTGTCTAACAATTCTAGCTCTTCTCTTCTCTTTCTGTTCTTTTGCAACTGACATAATTTTCTTTCAGTATTAATTCCCAGAAATCATCTTGTGATGAGGGAACAGCTCATTAACAGCCCTGTTAATGAAGTGAGATGATTTTAATCAGGCCGGCAAAGATGAATGTCTTTTGTGTAAGAAAAATAAAACAGCGAAGTAATTTTCATTACGAGCATCCTGTTGGTAACTATTTCTTTACTACAGGCTGCTTTTACTTCTAAATCTAAACATAGAACTAGACCTGTGACCTTAGGTGTTCACTTTTGAAACAGAAGAGCTTTGCTTATGGAGGAACCTTTTGCTGCGTGTAAAGAACAGTAAGGAATTTAAGTCATTATTAGGCTTCAGATTTATAAGTGACTTATCGTAGGTGTAAAGCTGATCATCTTTTTTCAGATACAAAAAGGGGAACAACGAAAAGAAGCATCTAGATTTCAGTTATATTATTTTTTTTCTATTATCAAAATTTTAAGTGTCTCTTTACAGGTGGGGTTTACCTTTATCCCTTTGTCATGGTTTAACTCCAGCCATGGTTTGGAATATCCCTCTGGTCAGTTGGGGTCACCTGTCCTGCCTGTGTCTCTCCTCCCATGTACCCCCAATCCCCTCACCACCATGGCAGTATGAGAAGTAGAAGAGGCCTGGCTCTGTGTGAGCCCTGCTCAGCAGTAACAAAAACATCTCTATACTAATCAACCCTGTGTTCAGCACAAATCCGAAACACAGCCCCATACCAGCCACTGACAAGAAAATTAACTCTACCCCAGCAAAAACCAGCATACCCTTGTTCACCAGTGACTTCAAGTAAAAATGTAGCTTGTAAGAAAAAGGTAATAATTTGCATATATAAAATCTGAAAGTTAATTTGTGTGTGTTCCAAATAAATTCTTCAGCTTGAGTTTGATAGTCTACCAGCTTGTATCTTAAAATCTGTTTGCAGATTTGTTGGAGAGATAGAATGATTAATGTGGTCAGCACTTCCTGATGGGAATTGTATGCAAATTGAGTCTCTTTACCTTTTCAGTTCATATAACCATAGGATAGTTTGGGAAGGGACCAATGAGATAATTTACTGCAATCCCCTTGGCATGGGCCAGTACACCTTCCACTAAACAGGTTGCTCAAAGCCCCACCTAACCTTTTTTTGATTACTTCTAGGGATGGGTCACCCCTGAGGTCTCTGGGCAACCTGTTCCAGTGCCTCACCAGCCTCATAGTAAAGAGTTTCCTACTAATACATAGCATAAATCTATCTTCTTTCAGTTGGAAGCCATTCCCCCTTGTCCTGTCACTACATGTCCGTGTCAAAAGTCCTTTTCCAGCTTTCCCATAGACCCCTTCAGGTACTGGAAGGTGCTATAAGGCCTTCACACAACCTTCTCTTCTCTGGACTGAGTAAACCCAGCTCTCTCAACCTACCTATAGGATGGATCCTCTAGCCCCCTGAGCATTTTTGTGACCCTTCCTGGGTCTGCTCTAAGAGGTCTGTGTCCTTCTTATGTTGGTTGCCCCAGAGCTCCATGCAGTGCTCCAGGTGAGGTCTCATGAGGGCACAGAAGAGGAGCAGGATCCTCTCCCTCGCCCTGCTGGCCACTTCACTGGAT
>WEKY01055237.1:20010-31991 GCA_013390045.1 Picathartes gymnocephalus | reverse complement strand
GAATCTGAACACAGGAAAGTTTCCCCTCTTATTCCATCCTGAAAATATATTTGTCCTGTATTAAATCTTTGTCAAGTCCTTGAGGAAAATTTCTTGGAAGAGTTTTCTTTTCATTGGAACTACTTATAAGTGTAATGACTGTAAGGTCAATGAAAATGTTTGAAGTTTGCTTTTACTGGTATTTAAAAACATCAAGAGGTCTATACTGCAAACAAGGATGTATAAATAAATATATGTGTATTTTTGCCATTGTTGTTCCTGACTACTTGTTTCTACTGCTCTTTTCACTCTGCCACAGTTATTTTCACTGGAGATATTCCAGTGATGTACCATTAACTTACTCCCACTGTGGAAATACTCTGGATACTTTTGAAACATAAGAAAACATCTCAAAAATCTAATTTGTCTCTTGGTGGATATGAAAAAATATACTTTTAAAAATGAGCATTTTTTCTTCTTATCTCAAACAGTAGTATTTTGTTGAACTGGAATGACAGCAAATCACCAAAGCAAACAAAGTCTAGAAAGTTATTTGAACATTTGATTTACAGCTATCTTGTTTGCTGTAACAGGAATGCTACATCTTCAGCGTAAGCTTTTGGGTTCTCTTTTTTCTCTGTGAGGCATAAATTAGGCTTTTCCCTCCATTTTATAGCTGGAGAATTAGATAATACTGACATCCTATAAAAAACTTTAGTGGGTAACTGAAAGCAGAATTTGGCATGATACAGCTCCCTGAGGAGCAGAGAAATTAAGCCCAGGACCTAGAACTGGACTCCTGGCAAGTCCCTCCTAAGGTTAAACCCCATTGCCTCCCTGGATCACAGTGCTCCCACTGATGTAAATCTGGAGGGGCATCGTCCAGGACCCTTCCAGGCACGGTCAATAAAACCACAAATTCAAGCATGGGTCAGTGCGAGGACAACAAACAGCACAAACAAGACTCTGGCCAGGAATCTCAGCCTGGAAAACTAGGCAGAGAACTCGCTTCATTGGTAAGATGTGTTCAATCTGCTTTAACATCTTTCTGCATTCTTTTTTTTTTCGTGGAATGCTAAGAATAATTATGAAGAAATCCCCAACTGACGCACTTTGGTGTAGGTCCAGGGAAGTCAGGAGAGCTATGGAAATGCAAGCCTCTGCAAATCATTTCAGACAGCCTCTTTACTGCCCATGCAGGGACCAAGAGGGACATCCTTTAACAGAGGTGAGCTTCTAAGAAAAATCAAAAAGGGACCAGTCCTGCAGACATATTCTTAAAGTGTTCTTAAGCTCCTGTGCCACACTGAGAAATTTCTGCAGGAAAAGAGCCTAATTTAAGATCAAACACAAAGAAAAGGTTTGATTGCACTTTGAATTTACTTCAAACCCGGAGGAGATCCAGGAATGCCGGTCTGTCTTCATAAAATTTTGTGGATAAAACTCCTTGCTGAGGTTATATGACAGCAAAATTTCCATTTCTTTTTAAGTAGTTTAAAACTAAGAGGAGATATAATGTTGGCTGGCTGTGAAGGGTAACTCTTCCCCTTTCTCCTCATTGACCATATACAGTGAAAAGAATCTGAGCCTGGACTCCTAACGGAGACTCTGAACAGAAACGTCTGAAAACTGGGAAATGTCAGATTTTCTCATTTCCCTCTGTCATCCCTAATTTACTGTGCATTGATGGAAGTTAGAAATGTAGGGAACTGAATTGTGACACTGAGCAGGGTAGCACTCTTAGAAACAGCATGTTCAGTATCTTCTGGTTACCTGTTAGACAAGCTAGAAGGCGATCAGGATAAGGTAGAATAAAAATGAATCCCATGTTCTCCGTTTCCAATTACATTCCATATTCCCTTTTGTGTTTCTTAATTTTAAAATCAGGAGAGTTTGAAATTAAGTTTTTCCCATGAAAATACCAACCCTGCCAAACAGAAGACAACACCCCACAAATGAAACAACAAAAAAACTCCAACAAACAAACAAACAAAAACAAAACAAACAAACAAACAAAAATCCCAAACCAAACAAACAAAAAAAAGAAAACACAAAAAACCTGAACAACCTATTTGCTACAGGCTCCTTATTTCTCCTGGCCTCCAAGAAAGCCCAGTGGAGTAGATATACACTTTCCTCAGAGAAAACAAAACAAACAAAAAAACCCCCCTTAATAAGCTTTTAAAATCCAAATATACATGAAAACAACCTTTACACAACTGCCTAAGCAAACATACTATTTTGCATACAAGCAGCCCATATCAAGAAGTCAATGTCTGAGGCACCACAGGAATCACAGTCTGAGGCACCACTTGCCCATAGACTGTCCAGGCCACTGTGCAGACCAGCAGTTGGGTTCATCATTGCTACAGAATTCCAAAGGTCAGCCCAGACTGCCAGCATTGTCTGTCTGCCACTGTTCCTTACTCCTGCCTCAGGACGCTGCAGTTAAAAGCACATACTCCCAGTAGGATTAGGCATTTACCAAACAGTAGCTCTAGTCCTGGTCTCCACTTCTCAACCACTTAGAAATACCAAAAAGACCCTCAACCCTGTTTTCACCTGGTTTTTTCCTCTCCCCACAGATGCTGTTTTAAAGATTAAATAATTTTCCCTTTGGCTATTTTTGTTTCAACTCTCCAAGGCAATAATCTCTAAACTAAGGGGTTTTGTCGGAATTCCAGAGAGCAGTGTTTAGGAAATGACACGGCTATTTTGGTGAAGCTATGATAATAAACTCTTTAGTGAAAAATGAGTACGATAATAACATTTTATTGAGTAGGCAAGATGTCCGGTTTACAACATACATTAAACGTAGTGAATGTGATCACAGAAATATTAACATTTCACAGAGACACTGGAGCTCTGGGCAGGAAGGTATTTACAAAGAAAAAATGCATCCAATAAAGTTATTTGCTCTCTCTTATACAAAAAGTTGTGAGTACACTTTTTTTCTGTGTGTACTTCCACAAATTTCTCTATTTTCAGCATTCATCCATTTCACATGAAATATTATGATAATACTCAATATTTCTTCATCCATTTTGAAGACTGTACAATATAACTTCTAGGACTTGCATACCTTGTTACAGAGAATTAGGTGGTCAACCTTCCTCGAGAGTTGATAATGAGATGATGAAGACAGCATGAATGCTGCTGTTTTACATTGGAAGCAAAGGACCAGTGATTTTTCCACAAAAAGAGAAGTAATATCCTTGCTAGCCCAGATGAATACTGTCTTATATTTCTCCAAACTCATGCTCTACAATACTTGCCTTTGACCTATAATAATGATCCATTTAGAAATTTGGATTATAGCTTAGATTTTGCCTCTCTTTCCCACTTAATACACTGTGTCTGCACCACTTTATCTCCCAATCCATTTGAAAAGGATGGGGAAGAATTCTGTTCAATGTGTGTTTACTACTGAGTGGCTGCTAAAATTAATACGGTTAATACGAACACTGTGTATTCAAACTCATTTAAATTACTGCACAGATTGTCAATTAAAACGAATGTCGTTAGAACTTGAAACTAACAAAGAAACTCAGAAGAACTTATTTACAATAGCTGGATGGACGCTAAATTCTTGACAGTCCTGTACTTCATTTTTTGAACGAGGATCAGCAATGAAATCAACACAACACAATGGAAAACACTCTTTAAGGGAGAAGGGTTTTCCAAACACTAAGCTCTGAGATTACTGTCTAAAACTGAAATTGTTTTTCTCCTCAACTGTTAAAGAGAGCTGCTCTGGAGGAGATGCAAACAAATTGTTTTATTTTACTAGGCCAAGAAGAAATGAAGTCAGCACTGTATGGATTCTGCTTTCCATTATTTCTGCTTACAATTGGAACCACACAGAAGAACTGGCAAAGTTGACCAGCAGAGTGACATTTGCTACTGTTAGTTTACAAAAGAAGCCACTATTAGTTTGAAAACTGAAACCGAGCAAACAGAAAATGGACAACACAGAGAAAAAAGAGTTCTGAGCAGACTTTGGGGAAAGTTTTCTTTTTTAACTGTAAATCAAAGTCAGCTTTGCTTGTTTGGCATAGTGGGCACAACTAAAAAGAAGAACCCTGGAGTCACCCATGTGGTCTGTATGAGATGGAAGCAATACAAGCTAGAGAAGAGAGACCCATCTCCATGTCACTGACTTAAGACAAAGCCCTGTGCCATCCCCAACAGCTCCAGCTGGAGTGACATGGGTACTGACCACTCAGCAGTGACACTGAAGTCTTCTTAGGGCACTGTGGTGGAGGCAAAACCAAAAGATTAATCTGAAGATTGTGAGAATTCAGCACAATCTTAATGAAACCCAAAATCACACGTGCCCCAAACAACCAGCACTGGACAGGAGTGAGTGCAATCTGAAATGAGATATATCCGAGGTACAGTGTAACTGCTTATCTGTAAATCAACGTCAGGCATCTCCCTCATACCTGCTTCGTGTGACCTTGTTCCCCACATACAGTAATTTCCCTTCCAAACATGCAATGGCAGAAAAACAGGGGCAGCACAGCAAAGGTCTCAAAAAACCTGTTGCGCACATGATCTTTGTATTGAGCAATGGCTTTCACAGCACAATACAGGCAATCCTGTCTTACCTGGGATCTTTAGCAAGCCTGATCCACTTTTCCACAAATAGTTTATATATTTCATGCTCAACTACTTCCCAATAACTCTTAGCTATGACAAGGAGCATGGACAATCTGAACTGAGCAAGGACTGCAAGGGAAATTTAAATATCTCCCTGTAAGTTGTCCCTCCAGCACCCTGCACAGACACACACTTTACAGAGAGGGACAGAGAGGGAGAGAGATTTTCCAGACTGAGGAAGGAAGGAAGAGGAGAGGCTTTCAAGGGAAGATGCATCAGAGCCTGTAGCTTAGCTCCAAGTTAGTTGGGAGAACAGGAATCCTCCCAGGGGTGCGTGCATGTGGGTTTTTGCCTGATTTTGGCTGATGTTTTGTTTTTTATGGGTTCAACTTAAATAGAAGCCTGGAAGCATTTAAATTATACCTCTTTGGGGAGTGATTACCTCCCTTCTGTCACACAGGTATCTGTCACACAAACCACCACCAAGATGGAATTTTTGTCTTTTTATGGCTATATCAGTTCTTTTTTCTGCTTGTTCCATGTCCCTGGGGGTTTTATCCTTTCTCTTCACTGCTGCTCCATATCTTTATCGTTCCACTCCTGCCTTTTCTGTCTTGCCTGTTTTATCTGCAATCAGTACAGCACAACTCAGCTCAATAGGTGTCTACCACAATGGGAGCAGTAATATAAGTATTAATAACATCCTGCTGTTAGCAGGAGAGACTACAATCACTTTTTAAAGGACAAAACAGCCTGACCTTAGGGAGCATATACAATACTTAGGATAATTACAAACGTCATGTTCCCTTTGGCGGCCTATTTTTATTACCTATTTCGTATCAGCCATGGGAGTCCCTGGGGCTACTATTTTGTTTGTCTGGAGTCTCTGAGCTAGACGACATGGCCAGGAAAGTCAGTTCACATTTAACCCTATATTCTGTAGATGAAAACCATAATACAAAGCACCTGGGTTTCATTATCAATCAAACCACCAAGCAGGGCACTTATGATAAAGCTCTCAGCTCGCCAGTTCTAAAATTCTCAAAACTGCTTTAATGTGAACATCAAAAACCCTTGGACTACGTGAACGACCACTTGCCTGACCTCATCCTTTAATTAGCACATTGTACCTGAGAGCACCACTCACAGTAATTATGCAATGTTCTTAAAGACCATTAATTATATTGTTTCATTTTGGAGTGAACTGGCTGTACACTGCACAGGAAACCCACAGGAGCACCATGTTTTGCTGCAGGAGTCTCTGCTGCAGCCAGTATCATCCACCTCTTCTGAGATCTCAGGTGTCCCTAACGTCACCAAAATCCAGAAATAATTAGGTTTCTTATCCTTAGCACCTGAGACAGAAAAGTGACAGAGTCACGGCCACCCAAATGTGGTATGGAAGCCTATGGACAACTTGTGTGGCTTTGGTGTTACCCTTAACCAGCAGATATTCACAATGTGTCTCAGTAGCTCTGAGCAATCTGTTCCTTTGGCAATCACAGCAAAGAAAAATGAATGAAACTCAGGACTGAATGCAGTCAGAAACATAAAACCTGAAGGTGCTACTTCCAAAGCAATAGTGAGAAAAAAAATCTAGGGAAGCTGGGAAGAATGTCTTGGCACCTTTGTAGCATACACTGTTTTGTAAAAAAGTGCTGTATTGAAGCAAAATTTTATTAGTAGATATATACAAAGTTCTATCTGTAATGGAAATTCCCTGGAAGATTTTTTTTTAATGTGCATATAAGTATATTCTATATGTTTAGTTTTCTGAAACCAGTACAAAATTTGAAATCACATTCTCTCTTAAATTTTCAGCAAAATTTTACTATGCAATACATTTCCCTTTAAGATAACTGGAGATTAGGCAGCATTTTGCTCTAATCAGGTTAGTTTCTTGTTTAACTGTTATATTACAATATATCAGCTGGGGCTCTTTCAATGATATGGAATAGTCAGCAAAACTTCAGAGAGAAAATGCAACAGCAACTATAAAAAAGAAATTTATGAAAAGTAAAGTCAGAAGATAAGATGACCGAAGATTATCCCTGCTTACTCCAGCTGAAAGCTCCAAAACTATATACAGCAAATTTTTTCTCATGTTGGAAAGCTCTGCTACATGCTCCCTGAGTATCTGGGAACCAGGAATTGATATGGTCCCCAAGGGCATATTAGTGAAAGTGCTGCTCTTTGTGAAACAGCTACAATCCAACTTACTTGCAATTACTTTTATCATTTAAGAATGTGCAAAATGATATAGTTTATAAAAATAGTAGGCTTCACCAGCAGTATCAGCATTGAAGAGGGTAAAAAGAAATGCTTTTGGAGGCATGTGATCTCTGTTTAGCGTCAGAACTAAGTAGGGTATAAATATATATGCATTCTCCTTCACAATACATTTGAATCGTCGTTTTGTTATGAAGTGTATAACAATTTTTTACAGGATAATTTGAAACCTGAAGTGCTGGAAGGGCCTATGCAATATATGCTAAAATACTTTTAGCTGCTAATTATCAGATGAAGAAGTTGACAACTTACACTGATGTGTGTTGGTCCTATTCAAAAGACCTTTTACTTGCAAAGTATTTTAAAAGTTACAGATTAAGTTCTAAACTGAGATTTAAATCCCACAACATGGAGCTTATTTGGAGATACGGGTAAAGATGTGGCTCATCTTTACAAAGATTTGACTGTCATTAGCTAGGATTATTCTGCCCAGCACCCTAATTCTGAACTCTTTACTCTTTGCTGGTCCTGCAGAAGAAAGGACCAGGAGCAGCCTCCATCACTATACACACAAAATCAGAGTATAACATGTCCTTGCACGCTTCATTTTCAGCAAAAAATGCAGGAGACTACTAAAGATGATGTCAGAGAAAGATGGATAATTTCTCTTACCGTGTCAAAAGTGTATTTGTTTTTAAAAAAAATCAGTTTTGTTGACTAATTTAGACTAATAGTTTCATCTGAATAAAAGAAAAAACCCAAATCTTCCCTTAGTCCATGAAGGCAATGGCTAAAGTGTCCTTCCAGGCTGTGCAGATCCAGGTTCAAATTTTCATCTACCTGATTTACGCCTGCTGGTTTCCTTAATTCAACATTTTATTAAAATTTTCTGAGGAGGAGCAAGACTATTTCTTTCACTTCAACATACAACAATATTTATGTGTCTAGCAGGCAAAGAGATGGGCACAGCCAGGCAAGAAAAGATTCTCATTTTCCAGTGTTTCATGCTTGAATCTTCCTACAACTTCTAACAGTTTCCCACTAGCCAATGTTTCTGTTAAGCAGTTATATTAAATAATTCTGAATAATTCACGACACTCTCTGAATTCCAAGTTAAATATTTAGCTCTCCTAATATACAACAGGTACTGAGGCGATCAAGCTTGCTGGTTTTTAAAAAGGGAGCAACTCCAAACAATAAATTGTACCAGATTAGACACTGATCCTCCTGAACCTGGAAGAGACATAACCACTACTTCTCCCTCACAGGAATGCAGCTCCTCAGTAAGGATGAAGCAAGGGGATTCCTGTTCCAGATGCTGCTTTTCCTTTTGGACCACAGCAACAATGTAGAGTACCGCTGTTTAAAATGGAAATGAAGGAAGGACTGTAATGAAAAGGACTGCTGCAAGTATGCACAAACTGAGTTGTCACAGGCACTGGAGCAAACTGCAACATTTGTGTAATTTTTCATGCCAAAAAATTGTTTAGAAGTCTGAGAGTGAAACTGGTTAACATCACACCCAAATAGCTGGACAAGATAGTAACGTGAGACTGGAGCTTCATATTCTCATGTTGCCCAAATTTCCCAAAATCTGATAAATTTTTGCATACAGTAGGAATTCAAAGCCTTACTGGGCCGTACAACTATCAATAAATCTGCAAAAATTCTTCTCCATACCTACCTGACGGGGACGTTAGTACTGGGTACTTTATGCAGTTACATAGAAGAGTTTAAATAAGATTTCCAGAGAAAAGATTTTTTATAAGCTCTCTCTGCTTTTTGCATCTGTTTCTCCGTACTCTTATGAAAACAAATACAGAGGATATGTTAAAAAAAAATTACAAATCAAACTAAACCAAGGGCCAGACTGCACACATTCAAAAGAAGAAAATACATCTGATTGTGTACGTGGTTGCTATGACCACAGGGAAAAATGCCAATATATTCTCAGTGCTTGGCCCTATTTCTGGCTTGGCCCTCCAGTTGGATCATCTTTAATCATGAGCAAAGCTGGTTAAAAAAATAAAATCAAGAAATACTTTTTGTGATGAAAAGATGCTATTTTTATTGAAGTGCTCTTAAAACATGCTGATTTTCATGACAAATTCCAGAAGGATAAAAGGACGAAATTGCTTTCCATCTAGCATTTTGGTCGGGAATTCTGATGTCTAACTTCATATGCATTCCCTTTTATATTTAACTAATTAACAGATCATTAGTAGTGGTGCATGTTGCCTTATGCCTGATGTGTTATGACGTGAGATAAAATTTGTGTCAGTTTGTATGATTTCTACACAAAGGTACTTTGACCTAGAAAAGAAGTTAGGTGTGTCTACCAATAGTAAATAGAAGCTGACATTAACAATCCCTTTATCTACCTCTAACAATATATATGAATTACATAACTATTGTAGTTATGAAATAATGTGAAAAAAATATCTAGGAAGATAAAAAATGAAGGGTTGTAAGAATAAATTCTAGAATACAAAAATCAAGTTTATCTGAAACCTGGAGTGAAAGCTCCTTAAAGCCACAGCTGAGTTTCCATCAAGCTGAAGTTCTTTAACTGTTGGTTGTCCTTCCAGAGATGAAAACTGAATCCTTAAGCTCCTGAATGTCCTATGAAACAAAATCTGCCTTGAGGCACCACAGGATTAGTCAACACTTGCAAGTTTCCTGTCATCTTGTTAACAGCCTCAACCTCAAAATATTAATGAATCTTACATTAAAATGAGTTTTGCCAAGGGTAATCCCACATTCCTGCTGAGAGCACACCTTGCTGTGGGGCTGCTGCTCTGCCCCTGAGGTTCAGCACCTCGGGTGGATGATGCTGCAGGTCCGAGTCAGAGCACGGCACAGCTCCGAGGGGCAGGACTGCCAGCACGCTGCAGCTCAGGTATGTGCTCGGTGCAGAGCTGCCCTGCTGAGCTGTCCCTCTCCCTCTCAGAGATGCTGCCCTGCTCTTGTGCATGGACATCACGAAAGAGACCTCGCAGGGCGGGGAATGGAGCCCTCGCCCGAGCCTAAAGGTTAAACCTTGAAAATATGTGATTACACAGAAATGGAATTTTTTCTTTTTTAAAGCAAGGAGACTTGGAAATCATAGATACAGAAAATGTTTGAACTAAAACAACCAAGAGTTCAATGCAGCAATTTGGAAATTCTCATCGACACAGACAGTGCTGTTTTGGGACGGTGAATATTGCTTGGGATTGTGCAGACTGAGAGCTGGGGAGGGAGGGAAGCTTGTCACAACCAAAGCCCAAAGGTCAGAAATACCTCAGGAAGGATGAAAGAAAGTACAAGTGGGACTTGGCAGCTGGACAGAGTCCTGCTCTCTTTGCACAGTGGTCCATAGCAGCCAGTGGAGCCTGCGTAGTCCTCCATCACACACAGAGCAGAATCACTTTCCTCCCGTGGATTTTGGGACATGCACTAAGGAGCAGGATGGTCATGTGTGTGCTGCCTTATGCAGCTCCCACCCTGGCTTCTTCATTCAGTAACTCCCCACTCAGCACAGTCTTGTCCACCCCAGCGCTCTGCCCCCAAACCAGAAAAATGGTGCAGGTTCAACCAAGTACCTGCAAAACCTTCCCTGCAAAACCTACACACTGTCCCTCTCCAAAACGTGTTGCCACTGGCTGCTACAGAGCTGCTTGTAAGAGGGCTCTGCCTCACCTTCACAGGGAGAGCAGAGAGAAAGAAGGTAAGGGAAGCAGGGAAGGTGCTCCCCATTCCCTGCAGAACCCATCCCAGGGACTAGGAGGAAGGTGATGCTGCTGAGAACTGGGCAGAGACAGGACACAGTTCCAGATGGCTGTGGCTGCCAGAGGGCATGAGCGAGGGTCTGAGAGCATGGGAGAGAGACAATGCTGCTGCACTGAGTGTCTGCAGCTCTTTGGAACTAGTGCCAAACAGAAGAGATGGACAATCCCTGTAACACGTTCTGCATGCTTTATCGTATTTTTGGTATACAGAAGTGGCTCCCTGCCACATGCAAGCATACACACACACGGACAGAGCACAGTTGCCTCCACAAAGCAACCTCTCACAAGAAGCAGCTTTCATACATTAAACATCTCGTCTGTGGGGACGGGGCTAACCCGAGGGCATCAGTGAAGGGATACGCGTGTGCTCCTACTTTGTGTACAGCTCCTCAAAAGAGCATATCCACTGTCAACTGCTCTGGACAGCTGTCATCATTAAAACAGATGATGTTTCTCAAACACACAGCTGAAAAATGAAAACTCATTATTAGATTCATCTTACTTAATTTGAGAGGCCTCTGCCGTATTTCTCCCCCAAAGCTTGTTACTGAAGAAGTTGCTAATTCTGAGAGTATGATTCATCTACCTAACTTAAGGTATCTTTTGCGTGGCAGAAATCCAGACGATCTCACTGATTATCCTGCAACTGATACAGCTGTAGGTCCGATGTGGTCCCGGACACCCAGGTCAGCAGAAGCCTCTTTGACCATATCAAAAACTGTCGGTGGCTTCGGTACAGCACTGGGAACCACACGCGCCCTCTCCAGCGATGTCTCGTAGGTGACGTTTGCAGCGAGTAACCGAACCCCTTCCCTGGGACAGCTTCAGGACTTGCCAGGGGAGATGCGGAAAGCAGGAGGGGTGCGACCGAGTTACCTGCTCCGCGGTGCGCGGGGTGGTGGGAATGCCGGGGCGGGCTAGCATAGAGCAGGGGCGAGACCAACAGCTGCCACAGCTGCCGTCCCTGCTCCTGACACCCACACGCGTGTGTCCCCCGCTGCCTTCCACGCGGGCAGCGAGGCCCCAGCCGCGGACATGCGTGTGCCCCGCGCCCCCTCTGCCCCCCGTCCTCCGCGGCGCTCACCTGAAGCAGGTGGTGAGCTCGCCCGTGGGTTTCAGACAAGGGTACCGGGTGGTGGAGATTTTGTTCTCGGAGCAAACCTCCCTGCAAGGCGGGGAGTCGGAGTATTAAAAAAAAAACCAAAACACAAAAAACAAAAAACAAAAGGTAGGAAAAAGAAGGCGGTGAATGGGAAGGAAACGCACAGAAGCAGCCGCGCTATCGCAACACCCACCTGTCGCTGTCCTGCGGCTCCTCCCGGTAGGTCCAGGCGTGTCCCAGCGCCAGGAGCAGCAGCAGCAGGAGCGGGGCCAGGCTGCCGGCCGGCCGCCCCATCGGGC
>WEKY01055237.1:0-19840 GCA_013390045.1 Picathartes gymnocephalus | reverse complement strand
TCAACACACAGCCCCCCAAAGCCACGCTCCGCTCTCGACCCCCCGGCTGCGGACAGAACGGGCAAGAGGGGGAGGAGGGTTCCCGCCCCAGGGTGAGGGGGGCGGACAGTGGTGGAACGGTCCGAAGCGGCGGGGGTGATCAGCGGCTCTCGGTGCACCATCACTGATGCTTTCCAGATTCGGCTTTATCTCAAATCTCTTCCCCAAAGGAGCAGAGCAGTTCAAAGCATCTCTGCTGCGACGGCTGTTTATCCTTGTGTACAGCTGCCACTTCCCCGCCATTCATAAAGACGGAGATTAATGACAGCAGACTCTGATAAAGCAGCGCATCAGGTCTGGCCCGTTGTACCATATCCTGTTTTCACGGTTAAACTCCTTGGGACCAGGGGAGCAAACCTGCAAAACAACCGTGTCTTTGCAAAGTGCTCGGCAGATGCATTGGCTTTGATCACCACATAACTCCCTACAAATAGAAAAATCTGCAGGGACACGACGGGGTGCAAATCAGCCTTTCTAGCACTTTCACCTGCACTATAAACGACCTCATTCTGCAGAGTGAAAAATCAGGGAAATGCGAGCAACAATTTGTACTCCTATATAATTACAGCCAGAAAAGTCAGTGTTATGCAAGGAACAGTAATTCCTCTGTTAAACCAGCACAGGAGAAATGAATGGGTGTAAGATTTGAGTGACACACTTCTGTTTTTTCCCCTGTCACAGGCAGCATTTAAACAAGTAATCTCACCATTCTGTGCCTCAGTTTCCCATGTCCCTAAGAGGAAGTTCCTGATAACATAATAAATAAATAAACAATGCAGATCCCCATATATGAATCAGCTATGATTAAGCTGTTAATCCCCTTGGTATGCTGTCCAGTACTCGGACAAAAACTGGCTATAGATGAACTGGGAAACTGTGGGATTTTTCAGAAGTTTTTCCTGACTTGCACACCATTCACTGTCACCATGGTCTGCTGCCTGTGATGTGAACTGCCAGCTTCAAGGTATTTCTCTCCTCTAGGCAACACTGCACATTGTCTCTACTCCTGTGGTCAGTTAAGAAAAGGAATGCTGCATGGCAAACTTTTTTTCCCCACTTGTTTTGGCTTTTGCTCTCAGGAGGATGTTTCAGATGTTTATTCTGTCATAATTACTTCTTTCTCCTTTATACAAATAATGAGTAAGCAAAGACAGGACTTGCTGTCTTGAAGCCAGAGAAAGTTGTGGGTCTTTCTCACAGGGCTAAGCCCTCACCTCTCCCAGGCAGCCTCTCCTGGTTTGGAGATAACAGGAACAAAAGCAGGACTTGGGTGCTTGGACCCAAGAGCTCAGGAGACACCTGTCTCCACATCGTGTTCCTTACCCTCCCGCTCCAAGCAGAAAGTATCCAGTGACAAGGTCTGAAACGAAGAGAGGTTGCACTTGTGTAACCCCTGTGATGTCTGTCTATAGATAACAAAGGATTTAATTTAACACATTCCAGAAGTGGTCACCGACCCTCCCCAAAACCTCCCTTTTTTAAAGAGATTGAATCCCAGAGCACAGAGCTGAAATCCTCTGGATGGTTTCCAGCCCAGATCCAAGTGTCATGAATGCAGAAGGACTTTGATTTTAAAAGGCCTGTATGTAGGCCTGGCATAAGTATGCTTCCAAAAAGGTGGTTTTTTTCCAGAACTTTTGCCACTCAGTGCAGATCTGATTCACTACCTCAACTACTTGTCTCCGTGCATTTTCTTTAATGCTTGCCACCCACATAGCACTGTATCAACATACTGCTATCTTTTTAATTAAAAATTATTATATTAACTTACATATTTATTTATTTAACCCATGCCAACAGCCTTGCTAATTTAAAAACGGTAACCTGCAGGTGAAGCTAATCCTGTACTCAGCTCTTTGCCAAAGCAGGGCCCAAACTTTTATACTCAAAAGAATTTCGGTGTGATCAATAGTTGACAGAAAAGAGAGGTTAAACAGCACCATACTTTGCAGTTGGTGACCATATTGCAGCTGAATATATTTAAGTCGGAGGTTTGGTCATTTTGCTTCATCAGCTCCATCTCAGCTTTAATGACCATGCAGCCAGGGTCATCCTGAGAACAAGGCTTTCGTCCTGAAAAGTGTTGAAGGGTGACGGTGGTTAAGGAAACATGGAAAAGTTCCTGTTGCCTCAGGGAAGGAAGGATTGGGGCTGTTTTCATATATAGTAAATAAGCAGAATGGGATTTCTCGTGTGAGGGATGCTTTTCCTTGTGCGGGGTCATGTTAGTTTTGACTTGCCCAACTCAAGCACGTATGAAGTTGATTAAGCTGCACACTAAACTTTGGAACACTCTCAAAGAAAAGAATGAGGAATTCAATGTAGTAAAGTGCTTATCAGAAGTTTTATTTATACTGTTTACATAGGAAGAAGACGCATTGTTTCCTGCAGTTCATTCATAATGATGTTGTTGAATTAATAATGCAAATTCAAGTTTTTTTTCTGGATATTGCTGGTAACTGGAATAGCCTAGAAGCAAATCTTGATGACTGCCTCCAAAGAGGCTCTTTCTGTAGTGGAAAGGTACAGCCTCTGAACATGGGGAGAAGGGTGTTCAGAGTGCCCCTGACTCTTTAGAAATACACAGGTTGTTTGCATGCATGAAGGTCTTGAGCAGTTATTGATTATCTACTACTCACTGATCTCCACCAGGGCAGTTGTATTAGGCTCAGTAAAAATGCATAAAAGAGAGGCGAAATTTTGATAGTCATCCTAAACATAGAATATTATTTTCCCCTCTTTCTTCTTCCCACCTTTAAAAGAACTATGACTGTGACGTTTGGGGAGGAGGGATTGGGGTAGGTTTGTGCTGGGATTTTTTGGCCAGTTAGTTGTTGTTTTTTAGATGTTTCACTGCAGTCTTCAGAAATATGCACTGTGATTATTCTTGATCCATTTACAAATGACATTTTCATTGATGTATTTTCCATCTGCTTCAAACATAAAGCAAGTAACCAGTTATTGTAAATATTCTTAATCCCACTACAGCATTGTGTTTGCATCAAGTGCCAGGTCTCCAGCTGTCAGCACTGACATGCTTGGGGACATCAGAGCAAGGCCAAAGGTGTAAACAGACAGAAAACAGAGATTTTCAAGAATATCTTGGGCAGATACTTTGAAAGGCCTCATGTTGGTCATTCATGGATTAGTCTCCCTTCCAGGTGAATTCCCAAACTGAACCTGGAAGTCCAGATCCAGACTTCCACTTTCAAGGAATATCGCACATTCCAAGCTCAGCTACTACACACTCACTCAGGCTTGGGCAGCGTAAAGATTTTCCATGCCACTGGAAATCCAAGAGGCACCTACAGCAGTGTTCCATCTCAGAAAAAAAAGCCAGAATCAGATAACAGAGAGAAAAAAATCCTGAATAATTATATCTCTCTCAACAGAGGTGGAATTTCTTCCTAACCTCTACATGATCAACAGAGTTACTCGGTCTGTAAAAGGCTGCATGAAGCAAGGAATAGACAGGCAGAGCAAAGGCTAGGAGTGAATGCAAAAGCTCTCAGAAATGATCCCCCAGAAACAGGTCTGGGACAGAAAGGAAGAGAGAGAAAGTGCAGAAGAAAAGAGATAGGAAGAAGCAGAGGAAAACAAAAGAAAGAAAAAGGGCTGAAGAAATGTCAGGGAATCATAAGGTCTGACCAGGGTAAACTGGTATTACATCCTGAAAGCGGATGGTAGAGCACCCAGCAAAGCATCTATCAAGCAGGGAAAAGGTAGAAAGGAGTGCTGAAAAAACAGTGGCATAGTCACTGCATCACCAAGTTGTGTTTGAGTGGCAAAGAGCAGAGGACAAGATGAAGAAGGGCTAAAAACTGGGGATAGACTGTAATTCTTCTCACCCCTTTGTTCCAGCCATCCTTTTGTCACTTGAAAAGGTGGGAAATTTTGCAAGTTAAAATATTTTGTTTATTTTGCCTGGTAAGTACAAGAGGCTATCTTACTTCTCGAGCCCAACATGTAAAATACCCAACAAAATTTGCATCAAATAAAAATATTGAGGCAGAGAAAGATACTTCTCATCACAAACACTAGAATGGCACTTAATCCATCTAGGAGACAGAAAGTATTTTCTTTTTGTTGGAGGCGTTTTTGATAAAACATGTCAATGAAGGACCAAGGCAGTTGAAATGTGATGCAACTGTTTTGAAAACAGCCATGGAAAATGGACGTCAGAAAACATGAAAGAGTGACCATCAGCACTGCGTCCAGAAAGCATCACAGCTACAGAAAGGATTTGCTTCTATTTCGCAGATAATTACAGGGCTCATCTTAGATTAGCAGCAAAAATAAACACCTTTTGAAAGTATCAGCTAAAACAATAACACTGCTGACCAAGAAGAAAACACATAAATGAGAGCACTAATCCACCAAAAACAAATCCTGATGGATACGTGGGGCATGGCATCACACTAACCAGACCTGACTTATTTTTTCGGGGGTCAGGTTTAAATTCCATTTTGTTATAAGAGATTAGAGCTGAAGAATGTGAAATCTTCCATGGCATCCCAGCTATCAAACACCATCGACCTCTGCAGTTCGTATGCGCTCCTTTTCAGTCTGGGCTCCTTTGAAAGGCCTGGGACAGTGCTCTAAGTGCATGGACAGCAAGATAAACAGATCCCCTCTGTCCAGTCTTTGTAGGAGTCAGAATGAAGGCACTGTGCTTCTGAAGTTTACAAGGTTATCCACCTAAATTGCCCCTTTGATGAGCATCCCATGGCAGTGTCATGTTCTAGAAGCCCTGGATGTTGAGGAAGAAGGTCACTGACCCAGAAATCACTTTTTAACAACAGGCACTTCCCACATGTATATAGAAGAAGCTGAAGGTGGGAAACTAGATCTGATGATACAAATTGAACTAAAATTTGAGCACTTGTTCTTTTATTTGCAGAGGGACATTGTGATTTCAGCACAGAGGAAGAGGGTCCTGGGAAGTATTCCTTCTTTTCCACAGGCCAATTAGGTGTCCTTTGACTGAAAGAAGCTGTGGGAGCTCTGTTCCACCATGCAAGCTGTTGGCAAAGAAAGTGTAATACTCAAGACTGCTGTGTGTGGATGCCACCAAAACAGCCTGTAAATGGTCAGACTCTGACACCATCAACCCATTTTGGATTGTGATGGATCCCCAGCAAGGATGTTGAGGTTTATTTTGCAAACTCTATGCCAAATAGTGCAGAGACTAGACACAGAGGCTTGAGCAAGAGGGCACCACAATGAAACTGAAAACTTACAAATAAAGGGTGGGGTGTTGTGGGTTTTTTTAATTACATATGTTTACCTGACAAGCCTTTATTTTGGTGTATAGAATACTGCTCATAGAAGAAAATATCTTCTTTCAGTAGTTTGCAAATGCTAGGAAAAACATTCCAGTGACTAAGGCACACCTGTGACTTATGTAAAGTGTCAAGTATGTATTTGTTCTGATGACAGTATCAAGTTAATAAAATAGAAACTTTTAAAAGTGAAAAATATACTGGATAGTTGTAGAAATTATGTTTCACACTATAGAATATTAGAATATATAACTATAGTTTCCTACTTGTTCCCAAAGCAGATTTCCTCAAGGAGTGTTGCACACTGTCCTTCCTTGCTGCTAAACCAAAACGTTTCCACTATGGATCCATCCACAGAAAGTTGCAGACAACTCAGGTATCCGCCATGGTCTGGCCCCTGCAGATGGAGCCCCTCACAGATTTGCCATCCCACCTGCAGAGCAGGAAACATTATCTCATGGGCTGTGCAGCTGATTTGCAGCTATGGCCTGACACAGCTCAAGGCAGCTCAGGTAGCTGTAACTACACCTGTGAGAAAGCTTCTCCTCCACGGCTCACCACAGCATCCCTCCAAGGTACTCCCATACTTGGAGCCATGCAGGGGAGCCGAGGAAGGCCTGTGACACAGGGGGAAGCAAAGCAGCCCTCATGCTGCTCTGCTCATGGCAAGCCTTGGAGCCTGTGCCAAAGCAAATGCAGCCTGGAGACTCTGTACACGTGTCCCTGCTGTGGCATCTCTCCCCAGATGTGTTTTCTTTGGCTCAAGCTCCTGTGGAGCCGTGGGCACTCTCCAGTGGTAGATGCATTAACGCACATGCAACTGGATAAAAATCTCAAAGATTTTGAGCGCTCCTGGGGAGCACAAATTCCTTGTTTATATGGCTATGGAATCGTAGTTCTTGTAGCTATGGGCAAAGCCAGGTGCAGGGAGGCTTGAGAGATGACTGGTATGCCACAGATTGAAATCTGCCTCTCCTGGGGTGCTGATTGCACCTGCCCTCCTTGGAAAGGCTGGGTCACACACTCACACAAGCACAACCCCTCGACCCTTACCTCTAAATCTACTAAGGAAGGAATGTTTTAACTTACATGTAATCTATAAGTGGGCAAATGAACTTCACACAAATATAACCCCCCTACATGCACAGACTCAGGCAGGTTGCTTAAACTGAAAATCAACCTGGCACGACAGTGGAAGCAAGAGTTTTGCACTGACACTGCAGTTTCCCCTGACACAGAAATGGTTGTATGTTTCATGCTTTTAATCTCCTGCATGCTGGTTTTGTTGCCTTATTAGTTCTGATTCATTCTTTTCCATCTGACTTCCTTCTAAATAAGGCAGCTTCTACTGAGGCGTTTCATTCTGCCCTTCGGAGCAACACATGTAACTCATCACAGAAATGGGCTCGATTCAGACCAGTCAACCATCTCATTGAAGTTAATCTGGTAAAACACAAGCAAGAAAAAAAAGAAAGAAGAAGAATATGACCTTCACTCCACAGCTTGTGACAGCTCACTCACTGCTTATTTATTCTGCACTCCTTGCAAAAACACTCCACACATTCAATCACATCTCAAAGAAAGGGGTCAAAAGGCAAGTGTTTTTAAACTGTCTCGGTTAAAGAGTCCCTTCCCATTAAAGCTGCGCTGGTTGTGTCAGAGATAAAAGACTGTTTTCTATGAGGACTGACCACTCTGACAAATCAACAATAAATTACTCAGAAATAGGCTCTGGCACATGCATTGCAGGAAAATGAATTTCCAGGCACCCTCCATGATTAACAGCGAACGCTTCCTAATTCTGTGGATGGCTGTGTGAAGTGCACACGAAATTATCTAAATCTCTCACTGTTTATTTCATGATTAATGGTCCTGTTTCTGGCCTGATCCCTGCAATGAATGGCTAAAGATGAAGAAGTTTAAGGCAGTGGTATGGGATACTTCCAGGGAAGAAAATCAGTGATGAAAAAGAATTGTAAAAATCTATTAGTTCGAGCTCGTAAAGTGCTGAATTTTTGTTTTCTCTGATGGATGTGGGAGATTTCAGAATCTGTCAAGAACAGGCAGGAAGCAAACTGAGCATGTTGGGAAAGATAATTTTCCTGGCAGAGAAGGGAAAATCCACATTCAGATGTCCATTTACTGAGGTGTTAATTGTTAGGATAAATACAGAATTTTGCCTTGAGAAGGACCTTTCTCTCCAAAACAAGCAATTTACATCTGGTTTGACTTCAGGCTGAAAGAGTCCTAATCCTGGTCTGTCACTGGAAGGCTGATTTGCCACAAGGCGAAGTTGTGCGTGCTTTACACCAATGAATCTGGGATACATTCTTTCCACATTTGCCCCTTTGCAGGTCCTTTAATATAACAAGCAGGCAGGGCTTGATCTCCTGCATCTTGCAAGAAGGCCACTCAAAATGTCTGGCAGTGCTCAGTGATTCATCATGTGCATGTTCCAGGTGTCTTCAAGGAAATACGCAGCGAGGTCTCTAAGGCCTCGGGACACTGTGATAACAGGGATCCAAGTTCTTGCGAAAGACAAAATAAATCAATCAGCTCTAATAAAGTGCTTCGCAATGTTCAGCATCTCTCAGCAGCGGTCTGGAAGGACCGAAACACTAGAGAATTAAGTTACACTCTTCTTGTAATTCCACATGGTCTTTTGCAGCCAGAAAATTGTATTTCAAAATTGTGTTTCTCTTTTTTTTTTGCTATATATCAAGTAATAGCCTTTCCAGGTCTGTGTTTCAGTCCAAAAAAAAAAAAAACCAAAAACCCAAAAAACCCCAACAAAACCCAAAACAAAAAAGACAGACACATAGAGAAAAAAAAGTACCTGTGGAATGATATTTAGTTTATATTTAGTTTGATTTCTTGAAGGGGTGAGGGGGACCTCAATACTCAAGAAAATGATGTTTCTCTATTATACCACTGCAGCCATTACTTATCAAAGTTAGGTCAGCTATTTTTCTGTCTAAAAGTTAATGGCCAGAAAAAAAGAGCAAAGGAACAATCATGATAGTAACTCATTTCCACTGAACAACAGGGGAAATTAGCAATGCATACCTTGGCACTTAGCTGAATCTATCTGCTTTTCCTAACTGACTCTTCTTTCAGGCAACCTGTCAAAATATTTCCTTGAAATACATTCCTAGTGTGTGCAGGAGCTATTTATAATCTACAACACTTATTTTTGGATTAAATACATGTAGGTGGCTAGTTGCCACGAGAGCAAAGGGGTGTTCAGTGAATTACAAGAACGTGTATGAAATACTACCCTCGGGATAACGCCTTTCCAAGCGGAGCAGCCCGTACAAGCAATCAGGCTGTCAGACGTGGTGTCAGAGCAGGCACAGCACAGAAACTGGCCGAGGGATGCATTGACATGGCCTCACCCCACTGCTGCTTTCTGCCTCTCTTTCTGAGGCAACCCTCCAGATCCTGTCCCAGCTTTCAGGCCAGCACTAAGGAGCAGCCAAGGAGCAGCTCAGAAGGGCTCCTGTTTATTCAGTACCTGCCCTGATTTTAGACAATGTGTCCATCGGCTGAGGTCAGCCCCATCACCAGCCAAGTGCCTCTGCAGAGGAGAAATGTTTGAGGAGTGTCTGTCTGAAGACTCTCACATGTGGCCTGGACACGACAACCCTGGCCTCTATGCCATTCATTGCAGGCTTGCTGCCTTCTCCTCCAAGCATTTTTCCTCTCTGTCTTTCCACACACCCATCCATCCCAGAATTCCCATTCCCTTCCTGAGTCGGCATGGGTGACTCCTTGCCCCCAGCAGCACTGGTTTGGAACTGGGAGGACAATCGCGTGGTACAGCCCTGAGGTGTCAGGCTCCCACTCCAGGGACTGGTGGCATCAGCCACCTCGCAGTGGATATGATTAATGTGTAACCCTAACAGCACCTTCCCCCCTCAGCAGCTCAGTCAGAACAGAAGGGAAAACATCCACTGGCTAATGGTCAGATACACCAGCTGTGCTACTTGTGCTATTCTCTAATGCAGGGTGGGTAATCATTAATAGCACAACACACTGGCAAACTTGTTCATATGTGGTTACTCTTCAGTCACTCCTGATTTACTGCAGCCTTTGTTAGTTTCAGTAAAATAATTTGGCATTCTGCATGTGTCAGGCAATCCTATCTTGTGCTGAGAAAGCCCCTTGTATATTTAACACTCAGATACTGCCAAAGCTCTGGTGAGCCCTTCACAACTGAAATACAGAGCAGCAGGCATGCCTTTCCTGATATGAAAGAAATGTGACACTGGTAATGAATTATCTATCTATCCATCCATCCATCCATCTATCTGTCTATTGCTCTCTACTCCCCCGGCCCAGTCACAATCACTGCTCTGAATGTTCCAAGTTGTCCCAATCTGGAGTTTCCATAAGAATTGTGTCTCTTTTTGTTCTACAGACAGTTACCTGCAAGCTGGCATTTAGTAAAAGATTTGGGCTAACCTGTGGACCAAAAGGTTTTGTGGATGTTACAGAAATGCATCATATTTCATACAAAACAGCCATCATTAGTGCAGCAAGGCAGCAAATGTTCCTAAGGGTCAATAAACTAGACTTGATCCAATACCACTTTTCTCCCTCTATATTTCTGTATTCAGAGTAAAGCATTAAGGCTGAATAAGGTCAAAATAGGGCAAAAAGAGCCATAAACAGGAAATGTCCTTCTGAATTTTAAGGATTTTGTTGCTCTGAAAAATTAGATCTAAGCTATAAGTGAGTAGGGGAAGGGAAAAGCACAAGATGACAATTTTCAGCAGTACCAGCTGCCTGCTGAAGGCTCTGGGGAGCTGCCTTCTCCCATGGATGTGGGTTGGGGGCACAACCCAAAAGTAAGAGCCGAAACTCCGGGCTGGTCACAGACAAGCCAAGAAGACTGAAGGGAGGGGTAAGACAAAAGCAGGACTTCCAAGATACCTGTTCAACTGTATAATAACATAAAGTATAACAACCTGCCCTTAAGTGAGGACTACTTTGCAAGAACAACCAGACTGACATTGCAGCAAAGTTTTCCAAATGTTAATTTGTGAGCAAATTACAAGAACATATAACCCAAAGATTTCTTCTTCAAAATATTCTGGATCCATGCAAATGCCTAGGATGTACATATCTGTCTGAGCTGCAGAGAGCACAGCCAGAGCAGAGGAGAGAAAGGGAAATACAAGAAACCTGTGCATGACAAAATTTCTGCATGAGTATGAAACACGCAGACTTAACTGGGCACAGTGGCAGTGGAAAAATGCTCATGGTATTCCAGTATTTCTGAGGACAACAAGACACGTAAAATAAGGGAAATATGTCTTCAAAGTCTCTTTTGTCACCCAGCAAACAAAAATGGGAATTAGAGACAAAAGCAAAAAATTAGGACTGCATACAATATGGATATTTTTCCCCCCTCCACAACACTATAAAAACATCTATTTAACAACTGTGAATCCTTAAGCTACACTCTCCCAGCATCCTGCCCACTTCTGTAGAGCTCTAAGTATGAAAATCTCTATGGCAATACCACCCCTTCTCTTACCTGTTCAGCCACTGGGGCTGCCAATGACTTGCTGGTGGCACCTGGTCTCATCTGCGTGTGGAACCCTAAGGGCATCTGCAGCAACGGGCAAAGAAACCCCTCTCCTCCAGAGGATCTCCTCCCCTCCTCCAAAGCAGTTACTTGTCACTGGGCAGCAGAGATGGAAATGGCCTCCTACCCCCCACAGTTCATCCCATACCGGTGTATCCCAGTAGCTCAGTGTTCCAATCAAACTCCTTTTCACTCACCCACCCATCACCATAAACACTTCAATCCTCCAACTGCAGTGGTGGGAAGGAGAGCTCTGCTTCCAGCATTCACAGCCCATCAGCTTCAAAGACCAAAACAGAACCAAAAGCTCTGCCAACTTTCTGACCCAGCTTGTTTTCTCGCTGTGAGATGTGGCTGGCTCTGCTTCAGAAACGCTTCAATGACAAAACCCAAGGTCTTTCTCACAGTGCCTTTCATACACACAGAGGCATCCCAGGTTTTGCAGAAGTTCTCCTCATCTTTTCCTCACACTCACGATTTTCTACTGACCTGCCCCATTGGTGCATTGCTGTGAAGAAGCAGCTGCCAGAAACAAACAGCTGAGAGAAAGATGATGACTTAATTTCATCACACGTGGATTTCAACATCATTCTGGCCTATAAATGCAATGGGAAGGGAGAGCATGGAAAAGAGTTGAAGACCCCATTACAGGCACTCCAGCCCAGAGGCCAGGAGTAGCTCAGATAATGTGAAAAACCTGATCAAGATAAGATGAGCAAGTAGATGGGCTGCATGAACAAATTTCTTTCCAAAAGGGACACAGAGGTTAAACTGATGTGAATTTAGCTGTAGCCTACCTGCTTGAGCAAGGACACTCTCCATGACAAGAACAGCCAAGGGCTGTGCTTGGGACACCAACCTAATAAAACAATTACTAATAACTCATTCATCAACTCAGGACATCTGTACTGTAAGATTTAGCAAGTGCCCATAGCTTTGCTGACACTTCTGCAGTGTGTGGGTGAGAACCAAGTACACAGGATGCGGTAAGAGCCAGCAGCTGTGTAGGAATCCAGAAGAGGTTGTTGAGAACTGAGCCTTTTGGGTTGTAAGCAGAAGCTTTGATGACTTTTGCTGAATGGAGATTTTGCTGCTGTCTGCGCTGACTCTTACACATCACACATGTGTTTTGTGAGAAAATGGATTAATGCAGATGGGAGCACTAAGCCTGATTGTGGGAGAGGTTTTTGTATCAGGAAAAGGCACAGTTGGGTAGGAAAAGCAAGGAAAATACACCAAGGAAGTAACAGCACTCACAGATACAAAAATGTAGAGTTCCCAAAACCATTGCATTAAATTAGGCTTGGGTTCAAATCCATCAATCCAAAACTGGATACAAATGAGTTCCTAAACTGTGAAAAGGAGCAGACAGGTAGGTAACATCACATTTTATTTAGCTGAGATGAAGACTTCCGAAATAATTCCTGCTGCCTTATCTCTGCAATGGATACAGAAAAGCTATTTCTCCCATCTCTCACTGTCCCTTTTGTACTGGAAAAATCCCCTTGCTCTTCCTCCTGAACTGACTGCTGTTGTGCTGTACAAGTCCTTTAGGACAGACATAAAAAACCTAATTACTGAAACAGCTACTGCATTTGAACAGCAGCACTGATTCTTGCTGGAATCAGTTCAGAGGAAGACCAACCTAAAAGCAATTTAAGATCCTGTTTTAAAGTTCATCTTGGGCCGAATGCATTAAACCCTAACAAATAGCTTCCTTTACAAACAATCAGTTTAAATTACTTCCTCTGACCTCCTGTTGGCAACTGACATTTCATTCAAAATGATCAAAGTTACGTGAGATTTAACAGAACTTCGTCCCTAGTGGAATTTCAGTGCCCAAGTGAAAAATTGAATTTCCCAGTTGTTTGCACATCATCCAACACAGGGACAGTGAGTTCATTGGGGTGTGGGGGGATAAATCACTCCTAAAACAACACTGTGACCATTGGGCATGCAGGGCCTGAGCCAAAATGACCTTGGGTGCAAATCAATTAGGATCAGGGGTGATCCTTGGCCGGGATTACCCAACTGCAAGCTTGAGGAAGCTGGAAAGAAACATGTATGTGCCATATTGCCAGATGCCTGTTGTCCTAGGGTTCAGCCTAGGGTTCAGGCAAGTAGACTGGTAGGAAGAGGTCATGCCTGAGTAGTTGTCTCAGCTCACTCTTTACTGGAAACCTTGGACACACTGACAAACCCCAGTCTGCGATTCTTGTTCACTGGTCCTCTCACTGCAGAGAAGGAAACCCTCCCTTTTGACCCATAACCCTTTTTACATGCTTTCCCCAGGGCAGAGAACAGTTTTCTTTACTATATATAACTTCCCTGTGCATATTTCCAGAGCAACTTTTTTACTGCCAGCAGTTATTTCTTTGAAGGCTGTGCAGGGTTTCATTTCCCCAGAGGAACAAGTCCATAGCACTGCTCAGTCCTGGGTCTATAGCATTAACCAGGGATGCAGTTTGTTGAACACTGACAGAATGATCTTCAAATACTTTCAGAGTTTCCCTCATTTCATTAGAATCATTTGCACTCAGAGAGGCCATCCTGTGCATAGTTAACTTTAGCACAATGTTGTCTGTTTTCTTTAAAGAAAAGGATTTGAATAAATGTATGAACAGTTTATGTCAGAGAGTTTGAATGTGAATTTAACTTTTCAAATCTTGAGGGAATTAAGCAAGTTAATCTCATAGCTAGACCATTTACCCAGATGAGCCATTTCAAACATGCCTATTTCTGTAACTATTGCATTTTTATGCAGTCATATCCTTCCCACACCCCTTTACTTCAGCCTGAGATATGAACCATAGTACATGAGATACACACAGTTTTTTAAGACCAGCTTCAATATATGCTTTCTGGTTATCAGGCATGCACACAGGACTGCCACTGACTAGATGCAGCAGGAAAGAGAAGTTACTATTCTGCACTACTCCTGGGGTCATCAAGGGGAAGACAAGAGGAAGCTGCAAACTGACTGGACAGCTGGACTGTGCCATGCACTTCATACTCCACAGGGCTGCTGAGTGATGCTTCAAGGAGAGGGGTTAGCAAATAATCATCACCTTAAATTGATCAAGGAACAATTCAAAAAGTGGGGCCATTCCCTGGGTGGTGTACAGTTGATGGAAAACCCACTGGAGTATTACTTCATCTGGAGGGCTGCTTCTACCAAGGTCTCCCTTTGTGCATGGCCAACCCCACACACAACAGTCCCTGGCCTCCTTGGGTGCTCCTGGGATGGTGGGGCACCAACAAGAGGCATCCAGAGCATGACTTGAGTCAGCGACACACAGACAGGGACAAAGAGGTCAGGGCAACTGAATAGAGGTCCAGTGAGAGAAACAGGGTGTGCACAGGCGTTCAGGGCAGCTCCACAAAGTGCCGGATGGTGCAGGAACAGAGCCAGAGCTGCGGCTGCAGAGCCAAGGGAAGATATTTCTCATTGTTAAATCATGTACTGTTTTTCCTGCTACAGAAGCAACAAACACTTTCTTGTACAAAGCTCAGGCAGAACCGTGGGTCCCTCTCTGTGGGATTTCCCAGGCACAGTCCCAGAGGACTACCTTGAACACCAGCTCTTTTGCTGACTGTGGCCAGCAGCTCCTGGCTCTTGAGGCTCAGGCTTCAACATGGTTAAATAATTGGCAGCAAAAGGCAACTTCTTTGCTCAGTAGAAATATTTGAAGTCTTGCTGGGAGCACATATTTTTTCTGCACTTAGAAGAATCATGGCAAAATGCATCAGGAAGGGTGTTTAGGAGGGGGTTCTCAGAAGAGGAGGCAAGAGATCGTGCTGACAAACTCCTTTTTTTCAGAGTGCCACAGGCTGCATTCATTTATTCTCTTTTACCACTAAGAGAGGTCAAGCTACAGCCAAAGGAAGACCTCTCTGAAACAGGAATTCAAAATTGCTGAACTTCTGTTTTAAGAAGCACCATTAAGTTTAATGACACAGACTCAAGAATTTTTCAAGTTACATGCCAGTAAAATACAAATGTGTCCCTTTGCTTACTGATTGCTGTGGCAGACCAGAGCAGGAATATGAAACACTGCAGCACCTCAAATAGTCAAAAAATAGCCAAGTCTGCACACATTCTCTTCAGCAGTGTAATTTAAATACACTTTTCCACACGGCAACTGAAAACCTTTTGACTTCTCACAGAATCTAATAGGAGCCAAGCTTACTCCTAAATTTCCTTTACTTTCAGCAAAGCCATTAGATGGCAGTACATCCCAAATTATTCTTAGCAATGCCGCAGTATTTTGGTGGTGCTACAATACATTTACCATGTGTTGACAGTGTCATTATAAACATCACTAACATTTAGCATGATTCATAGAAACCATTTGTCCAGATAACGGCAAATAGAACACGAACCTTAAAAAAACCAACTAACAAAACCAACCAATGAAACACACAAAGAAAGTAAAGAGCAGAAAAGAAGAATTTGATCAGAGAAGCAGGTTCATGATAGGAACTGTGCCCTTCAGTCTGCAAATGGAATGTAAAAAACATCCAAGCTTAAAAAAAACCCAACAAACAAAAAACCCACAGTCAAGCCACACCAATACAGAATGGCCCAGTTGTCAGAGACATTTATTAGTGTTGCCACAGAGTCTTTGAGAACCAATCTCATATCAGGACACCTATTTCATGAGGGGATTTTCTAGCACAGGATGAAGGGGCCAGCAAGCAGGAGCAGGTCCTGCTCCACAGCCAGAGCCAGTCTCTGTGCAGAGAGCATCCCAGCACCGCTCCCACGGGATCCCCCAGGACTGCTGTCTCGCACACATCTGTGCTTCAGGCACATTTCATCACCAGCTACTTCAGTGTCAATTACAAGGATGTTTATTGCATTGCAGGGAGGAAACATTCAACCAGCAGATTTATACCACAGTGATATCATAATTCTGTGGGAGGTCACCACAAGTTAAGCAGTCTGCCTTCTTAACCTATCCTTACAAAATGTGCAGTGGTGTTCATCATATTTTGTGTCCATAAAAATCCCCGAAGGAGTTACTAATCATGATAAAAATGTTCTCATCCTGCCAGGCTGTGAAAAGTGACTGCTCACTGTAGATTTGGTTTAGGATGCCCAGAATCTAGAGGAAAGAGACCCTTGGTCTGCTCCTGGTGCCACTGACTCTGGGGTCAATTGCAAAACTATTAATGTCAGAGAGGGAAAGGACATGGGAGAGGGGACAGGGTCTTTCTGCAACTTTCCAACAGGATGCACACAGATATTTCCTTGGTGAGCCGTTTTGCCCCTGAAAACTGTAGTTTTAATTCGTCTGAAATGATTCTTAGGTTTAAGCTGAATTTTACACTTCACAGTTGAGCCAGAAAAGAAGGAAAGAAAGAAAGAAAGAAAGAAAGAAAGAAAGAAAGAAAGAAAGAAAGAAAGAGAAAGAAAAAAAAAGAAAGAAAAAGAAAGAAAGAGTAATACTTTTGGTATCAATATTGAAAACACAAGCTACTGAAATTCACTGAGCTAGAGAAAGAATACTTCTCAGTGGGAGACTGGAGTCCTAGTTCTTGAAAACCTCATCCCTGCTTTTATTAAAAATGCCTTCCTTCTCCGATATCCTAGATTCAGACTGAGCAGTTATTCACTTTTAAAATCTTCTTATAGAGTAACAATTGTTTATGATATCTCTACTTATATTAATCTGAAGGGAGACTGAAAGACCTCCTTATGGCAACTGACAAACTGGTGTCTTATTAGCACAGCCAGCCACCAGCAACAGGACTTGACCTAAGGTCTTTACTGCCACTGTGTGATACCAAAATTTTCAGTACAAGCTGTCCCTTTTGGTTCTTCCCTGGGTGTGCAGCAGACAGGTGTCTAAAAAATATATCAGTATGAATATTTCATTGATACTCTGAATCACAAGGTTCATTTAGTTTATTATTGCATTAACTGCCATAAGAATGCAGGGGATCTTTGCATTTGAGACAACATCTGAAAACCATTAGCAATGTGTCAGTAGCAAAAAATGTGTCAGACATATACTAGGTTCTCCACTATTGTAAAGGTATCACCCCTATGAAATACAAGAAGCATTTAATAATGTACTCCCTTCCTACTACTTTAGTAAGGCTTTGGAAAGCCCATCTACTTGGTGTCATTCTGAAACTATGACAAATAAAGCTACATTCATCTGTGTGATTTGGGACTTTATTGCCCTGTCCTTTTATTCAACATTTCCTTGCCCTTTTTAAATCACAAATCTCTGAGCAAAAGCTACGTGACTATCATCTTGAGATGCAATGCAAAGGCCAGGAAAGTCTCCATCTTGAGCTGGCTTCTAGGGGTAGATGCACTCAAAGTCAGATTTCTTAGAGACAAAGCAAAGAGTCTGCTTATACTTTGATCTTTTCATACTTGGAACTGTGCCTCATTTTAAACTTAACCTCATTAATTAACCTTGGAAGGGGTGAAAACTCTCAGGGGCTAAGCAAGAAGGCAAAGATTTGAGCAAAGACCGTGCCAGAGATGCCGGACAAGATCTAGGCATGAAATAGAATTTATAAAAAGATAAACAGATTTTAAAAAATTTAAAAGAGTTATGTTTGGAAAGAGCAGCTGATGAAAAGGGGTTTCTGAATCCTGTGAAACCTTTGAAATTCAATGCAATTTTTGTGACATGGTTTCTGGACTGCAGGGAGCTGAGATCTCTCCTTTGAGCTCATGCAAGGAGAGCTGCAGTGACTAGTGCCAGACAAGGAGGGGAACAGAACTCACTGCCAGTGGCCCCCAAGAGATGCTTACAGCATCCCACCCAGCAGCTCCATGCTGAGCTCTATCCTGCAGAAGGATTAGCTCTAGAGGAAGCTGAGTGGAATCATCCCAGCGTTCGACCTTATCTTACACCTGCAGCAAGGCCAGGATAGAGGAGGGTTTTATGTTGTATGCCCTGCTGCTGCTGAATCACAGGGGTGAAACCCACTCTCATCTGCTGCCCCGCGGGTGCTGTGTGCCAGGCAGGACACACAGGGGCTGCACAGTACCAGACCAGCATGTAAAAAAGTTCAGTAATGCAAACACTGACAGATCAGACTTATTTTTACATCTTAAACCATCGCCAAACAAACAGCAATAGCAGGAAGCTGGGGGGTTTTGCCTTTCCCATGCTAGGGTCCCTCCTCTCCTTCCAGCACAGCATTTTACATGTGGGGATGACAGACCTTAACCCCTGTGCCAGCTCTGGGCGGAACAGCAACAAGAGCACACATTTCCATAGCAGAGTCATGAAACATCAAAATCACCTGAAATGTCACTGCCAGAAAGCTGGGAGCCCTGCGTACAGAAACAAAGAACCACCTTTTCTTTTTCACCCAAACAGGAAAACATTTAATTCTGAGATTGCCCAGACTGACTGGGCAGTTTGTCACTCCTCTGCCTGCAGCCCATATAACCTTAAACCATTATTGTATCAATGATGAACCCACCCTCCCATCACAGTCTCCTTGTAACACCACCACCAAGAGCCATACTCGTGCTTGGGCTTGTGACAGCAGCTGATCAAACAGGACAAATGGCAAAACTGCTTGTGGGAGAAATAATTGTTTTTCCTTCGCTGAGCACCATAGCAGATAGATCCCGCTCGTTACGCTACACCAATGCACACAGAGTGTGTAACTAAGAGGAGCTGGAGGCCACTGAGCAGCAGGAAAGCTATGACATAGTCATGGAAATGTGGAGAGCTGCAGTGGGTGGCTACAAGCTCTTCAGAAGGGACAGGGAAGTAAGGAGAGTCAGTGGAAGACTTAGACTTGCCAGGTATATGCTGGAAACTCAAAGGGGAGAGGAGCAGGTCTAGGAGATTCCTGGAGAGTGTGGAAAAGAACTTCCTGACACAGCTGGTAAGTGAGCCTGCCTGGGGTGGTGACACACTAGACCTGCTGTTTACAAACAGGGAAGGGAAGGGCTGGTGGGAGATGTGGTGGTCAGAGGCCATCTCGGGCACAGTCACAGTGAAATCACTGGTTTTGGTTCTCGGAGAGATAAGGAAGGGGATAAACAAAATTTCTGCTTTGGACTTCTGGAGGTCAGAGTTGGGCACATTCAGGACACGGGTTTAGAGGGTTCCTTGGGAAACAGTCATTAGTAAGAAAGGGGTCCAGGAAGGCTGAACATGCTTAGAGAAAGAAATCCTAAAGGCACAGGAACAGGCTACCTCCATGTGCTGAAAGACAAGCTACTGAGAAAGAACACTGACCTGGCTAAAAAGTGTGCTTTTGCAGGAACTCAGGGAAACAAGAGGGTTTACAATCTTTGGAAAAAGGAGCAGGCAACTCAGGAAGAGTCCAAGGATGTTGGTAGGTCATGTAGAAAGAAAATTAGAAAGCCAAAAGCTCAACTAGTACTCAATTTGGCCTCTGCTGTAAAAGATAATAAAAGTGTTTATATAAATACTTTAACAACAAAAGGAGGGCCAAGGAAAATCTCCATTCTTCATTGGATGTGGAGGGGGAACACTGTGATCAAGAATGAGAAGAAGACTAAGGTGTTTAATGCCTTCTTTTCCTCAGTCTTTATCAGAAAGACCAATGATCCTCAGGGCGGCCAAGCCCCTGCCCCCTGAGCTGGTATACAGGGACAGGGAGCAGAATAGATCCCCTGCTGAGCCACTGGGATACTCACAAAGTCTATGAGACTGGTTGGGATCCACCCAAACGTACTGAGGAAGCTGGTGGAAGAGCTCACTAAGCCACTTCATTACTTATTGTCAGTCCTGGCTGGCAGGCAGGGTCTGGAGCACAGCTCTGATGAGGGGTGGCCGAGGGAGCTGGGGATGTTCAGCCTGGAGAAAAGGAGGTTCATGGGGGACCTTATCGCTCTCTGCAATGACCTGACAGGAGGGTGTAGCTGGATGGGGGTCAGACTCTTCTCTCAGGGAACAAATGACAGGACAAG
>WEKY01055234.1:7618-58125 GCA_013390045.1 Picathartes gymnocephalus | reverse complement strand
CTTCAAACCAGGACAGTCACACACTAAGTATTTGTTACTGTGTAACAGCCATCTACCCCAGGACATGTATGAGAAGACAAAAAACAGTTGCTGTATAAGATCATGATGTAGGCAGAATGTTAATAGAAAATAATATATCACTTATCTGGGTGATGCTTTAAAGAAAGCTGTAAAGCAGTATTTTTATTGTACATTTTCCAGACATTTAGAAATAGATGAGCTGTTAACTGTGGCTCTTGAAAAAGCATAACATCTTTGGATTCTTTTGTGGGAATAATACTTTCTACCATATGAAACATAAGGTAATTAGAGATTTCAGTGTAAACCTTGAAACAGATACTTTAGAATAAAAGGCATGAATACGTGGTCTTTAATCATACCTGGAAGTCCTTTTCCCATGCAGACACAGTGCAATAAGAAAGGCCACTGTTACGGAATACTTTGAAAGAAGAGTGATTCTAAACACCTAGTATTTTTTCTGCTTTATGACATTGGTTTTGCTGGTGTCATTGGAGGACATAAAGAGAACATGAACTTCGAGGAATACTATATTGAGTGGAGAAAGAAATATTTCTTTCTCAAATATACTGTTTTATCTAGAAGGAATGGAATATAATAATGAATTGTGAAAGTATGAATTAAATTCCACATTACTGCTATACAAATTTCAGTTGTAGGCAGATGATGAACTGAACCTATAGATCATCCATGGTGAGTCATGCCTGATGTGTGAAGAAAAAAAAACATAGGCTGAGGTACTATCAGGAGGTGCTCTGTGTCCTTCTGGCACTGTTATAGCTATTCTATGAATTATCTGGTTATTATAGTCCATTAAGGAGCTTCCGAAGTGAAATGATTTATTTATTATAACAATGCTATAAATAACCTTTGATATTTTTTTTCCACAGGTTCATAATTATCAATGCAAAAAATGCAGTGTGCATAATTTAGGTTGCTTGATAGATTAATTCTTGGGGAAAAGGTACTTTCAACATTGGGATGGAGATAGACTCAAAGGATAACAATGCAATTAGTCAAAATCTCTGCTGGCCTGTATCTTGTAGTGGGTGGACACCATTTTAACTTTAGGTGTCTGACTGACATGATTGATCTGATTATTAGAAAAAGATGGCTCCTTACGTATTGGCTTGTAAGGACAGAGACTGTGGGCTCCAGCATTTACAAGAGAAAAAAAGAATTGACATCTATATCATGTGAAGTGAATCAAGAACTGTGGGGAGACCTGAGGAAAACGGAATGCATTTAGAAAGAAAAGACTATTAAATTACTGGGAAAACATTATATTTTGTCAGATAAAATTTTGGTCTTACATTGGCAATCTGTCCACACATGTCTTTTTCCAAAATACCAGGTCTTGATCAGCTTTTCTTTCCATTTGATAGATCATGAATACAAATTAAAAAAACCTGAAGGACACAAAATGCAGTTACTTTCTTTCACTCAAGACTCAGGAAAATATTAAGTAAAATAAGTTCTTGATGTGTCTGTAACAGGAACCATTGATATATTCTAATCTTAGGAGAGAAAAAGAGCTGTATGTACCAGGCCACTGCATATCTTGGTTAAAGGGAAGTAAGGCACAGGAAAGCTTTAGTTTCAGGCTAAACTGGCCAGAAGCTTATATTCCTCTAACTGAGATTTCTTCATCCGTAATAATCATAGAAATATAATGAACCAGTACCATGCTGAACTGCTCTGGTAAACTTTTCAGCTTAGTTAGTAAATTTCAGGTATTAATCCAGGTTCTAGTGTCCAGGTTCAGTGTAATAGGTAAAAGGAACACTTAATCTGAAAGAAGAGTTATTTTCAAAATTATCACTAGCGTGGGCAGAATTATTGAGCCTCAATTCAGTAGCACCTTTTTTTTAAAGATTCAGGAGGCTCAAAAATGTTGTTTATGTGAAATGCTGGCTGTAATTTCTGAGGCCTTACTTGGTCTGAAAAGACAGTGCCTGTTGGAAGTCCTGGATTGTGACTGGTCTTCTCTAAGTTCTTGAGGGGAGTGTGGATAAGGCCCCAGAAACTTAAAAGCACTTAAGACAGATTTTTGTTCTATTAATATTCCCCTGTGGCACTCTAGATCAAATGCTGTCACATTCAAGTGTGTTGTTCTTAGATCTTCTCTTTGCTTACGCATCTGTAGCCTGTGTCTAGTCTAGCTGTGATGAACCAGATCCTTTTAAATTAGAAGAATAAAATCTCTTTTGACTTTGCCAGATACTGCAAATCAGTTCATCTTTCCCTCAGATCTGATAATAATCATTACCTGTTTTATAGAAGCATTTAAACTGGATTTACTGATGCTTGTAAATTTACTTAAATATGTTGCCTAAACTGCAAGAACATTTAAATTCTTTTACAGATAATTTATACCAGTAAGATAGTTATAAAATACTTAACCGTGTTTTTGGATAATCCGAGTACTTTCTTAGTTGGGAAAAATTAGGTAGATACTAGTGGGAGTTTTAAGACCTGATCTTTCAGGAGCTATTTTAATGATCAGAAAATGGTGACTCTGCACTGAAGTGACAATCTTATCTTCCCTGACTACCTTTATGCAACTGGAAATTATAGTCTCACATTCATGTATTTGCACCATTAATGGAAATTCTCCTTAAGTACAATTTTCAGATTCTTAACAGCCACAGCAGACAAGGTCTGGTAGAGATGCAACAAAATGGAAACATAAGTTGAAAAAATTTAGAGTGGTTTCAAAACTATAAGACTAAAAATAGATGCTTTCAAAGACAGAAGAGATCTTGGTAAGCAGAATGGAAAAACTACCAAGGGACAACCTGTGTTTTCCCCATATTTATGGGGGAAAAAAAAAACAACCAAAAAAAACCCCTAAGCCAAACCAAACCAAAAAACCACAACGAAAACAAACAAACAAAAAACCAAAAAAACCCCACAAACCTCATTCTGATGTTGATACTTTATCTTACAGTTCATGAAGATGATAGAAAACTGACAGAATATGGCAGCAAGGGTAGAAAAGCAGAGAAAGACCCTGCCAGTGTGTCTAAATTTACTAAGTTTGCTTCTGTACCTGAGGCACTGAGTTTTGGATAACAGTATAGGGACCTTTCTTGGCTGCTTACAGCCTCTAAACTGCCAGTCTTTTTTAAGGGGGTTAGAGTTAACAGTCAGCAAAGTGCAGGAAGAAAACATCAAAGTGGGTATCAGAAGATTAAATACAGTAGCAAAGGGAGAGAAAAACGGGAGAAAGACTTGAGAACGAAAAATGCAAAGGACGTTAATCATCTGTGTCAGAGGAAGAAACAGAGGGACCAAAAGACTGATTCATACCTACTAGGGAAAAATTACTGTCTGTGGATATAGAAACTTTGTTATGAAACACTGGTGTCAGAACAGAGGAAGGCAGCTTTAGGATGTATAAATTACTGTGGTTTTGCTAGATGTTGACTGTTATATAAAATTACTGAAAACTAGAGATTATAGAGATTAGAGATCTTAATTATTCACTCAGGTAAAGTATTTTTGGTGTAATACTGATGTTTAATCGACAAAATGTTAATCCAGTAGGTAAAACATAAATTTGACACAAAGGAATCATCAAAGAAAGCTGTTAGCTGCTGCTGAAAAAGGTGACTTCAATAGATTTATTTGGTCTTATCTCTCTTACACTTCACATTTGAGTTGAGAATTTTTAGTCAGTAAGTTAAATCATTGCAGTACAGAGAAGAGCATTTCCGAAGTAAGAAAAGAGTGTCTTTTCTCCAATTATGATCTATCAATACAGGATGTTAAATTAATGTCGGGCTTTGCTAAGACTTTTCCCTCTGCTTGCATACAAAATGGGGACATTTCAAGACAAAAAAAAAAGCATTTTTTCAACAAACTAGAACGGGTTGAAGTCATGCCTATCATGTCATTGTATACTCAGCATTAATGAAAACATTTCATCTCAATTTCTGGCAGTTTATTTTATTAAAAAAAAAAAAAAAATTCCCAGGCATACTATAAGATTATTTTTACCTGAAGTTGTCCTTAAAACTACTTTGTGATTTTTTTTATCCAAGCATTCCTTGTGCTCTTTAAAACATCACTTCTAAATGAGTGTATAAGTTGGCTTCTTCTGGTGTGACTGACTGCTGCTTCATAAGTGTGAGGAGTTGTGATGTAACATTTCGTGTGGGTCTTGTATGCAGCCTTCCCATCTTTGTTGCAGTCAATGATACTTAAATATATTCCAGGCATCAGATCATACATTTTGTTCCGTTATGTGTTGTGGTGTGTGTACTGAACATGCACCGAGCTTGTAAGATACCAAATACAATCCTGTCCTCACTGGAGTCAGAAGCTTTGCTGTGGGTGTCATGGGTGTGGAACAACACACATACTCACACACAAGACTCTATTTGCACTTCTAAACACCAGCCTCTTGCTTCTAATAGCAATTTGCTACTTTGCTGGCTTTGTGTAGTGTGTCCTGGAACTCAGGAAATGGCAGGGAAATTGTCACCAAGACATGGAATAAAATGTCTAACACCTGCAAATAGCACTGTTTCTTTTAGCACTGGCACCAATGATGTTGTCCATTCAGTGAAGGTATTTTCCTTTTTAGAATCGGTGTTGGTGACACAAATGAAAAACGGTGGTAACAAAGAAAGACAGACTCTTGGGATGGCATATGATAGCCCAGTAATAAGTACAGGCTAAATGGCCAACTGATGTCACTTCAAACGTGTTTTCTCTGCATTTTGACAAGGATTTATCTTGCCTGATCTAATAATCCTGAAATACATATCCTGTTTTGCTTCTTGAGACACTTGAATGTTGTTTGGACACAGTATTTTGTTGTGGTTTGTTGTTTTGGCTTTGTTGTTGGTTTTTGGTGGGGTTTTTTTGGGGTTTTTTTGGTTTTTTTTAATAGAAACCATCTCCTCTTTCATGAGAGTTCTCTCTCTTGACACCATCTGCTATGTGTGACAGTTCTGCCCTCACTGGCAGTTTTCTGTGTTGGGCTGGTTGTGGCAGCTCAGCAGCTCTGTTACTATGTGCAAGGATACCGAAGGGAGAAAATGGGTATGAAAGATGTATGAAAGCAAGTAACTCTGAAATCCACAGTTCCAAGTGCTTTTTGGAGTCTGTGCTGTTATGGAGCAATGTCTTCTAATATTTCTTCAGGCATTCTCTGTGAGGGAGATTCCTTATTTTGGGGAACTACATTAAACATGCCTCTTTGTAGACATAATACATGAAATTCAAGCAGTACTAAAGAACAGCTGCATTTTCCTGTTATATAATTGGAAAGATCTGGAATAGCTAGCTTCTCAGGCTGGGCACCAGGAGGTGTAGTGTGGCCCTTGTCTCATTGAAGACTGGATCTGAGTGAGACATATTGCTAAGGTGTCGCAAGTTACCCCACGACATTCCTAGGGCACATTACAGATTCTTAGGGATCACTAATGCTTACAAGGTTCTAACAAACTGCAAACACCTTTTTAGGTAATAGTGCCAGTGATTGCTTGCCATTATTCTAATTTACGCTCTGTAATCATTTGCATTCATTTCAACAGGCTCTTCTCTCCAGTTCAACTCAGTGGAAAGCTGGACACATTTTCTTCAATTCCATGAGATAGTAATGGTACATAAAGAGGAGTTTCTACCATGCTCTGCAATGGAAAAGCACTGGAGTTTCTACAAAGAATACAAAGACTTTGGATTCTAAAGACTTCTTGAATGCTAATACTTTTATTCTTTGCCATCGCTTAAAAGTAAACATTTGAGCTTTTAGAACTAAGAACTTTGTTACTGTCATTTTGATAAATCATTTGCCCAGCACTTGGGATGATGGAAAGATTGTTTGGGTAAGTAAAGAACAGGGAAGTACTTAGTAGCAGATAAGGATAACTGTTAGTATTTAATTTTGTGCTGCAAGATTAAGAAATGGGGAAGTAGATAGGACTTAACACACTGACGCTTTTTGTGAATTACATTCCAGGTTGGTTACTTGGTGTGAACTTTTAAGTTTTAGTTTAAGATTAAAGTAACTGCCCATGCATGATGACGCAGCACAGAAACAGACAGGCATCAACACTCACAGTCACTTCTTACACCTAAACCTGCAACTGCTCTGGAAGAGCATGTGCTATCAGAAATGGTAGTACATGTTTGTGTAATAACATAATCTATTAGGTTATGTATGTGTATATATATAAACATTTGAGAAGGGGGGCAGGTGCTCAGGTTAAAAGAGGAATCTTAGCTATTGGAAGTGCTCAGGAAAATTCCATTCATGTTCCAGTCAAATCTCTCTGATAGGCAGAAAATGTGCTGGCATATGACAGGAAATGCTATTAGCCTGTTTGTGGAACACAAATTTTTCCAGGTAACAGATCTTAGATATTCATCCCAATCTCTGGGGGATTTCTCTTTGTTTTAATTTTACAGTGTTTGAATCTGCTTTAGCAGCGTATTTGTAAAACATTCGACTGTTAAGAGAGTTATTTGCATTCAAGTAACATTCTTGCTCTTTCATTCTTTGGATTATAAGAAGAGATGGAATAGTAGTACTTGCTACTCCTAACTCCAGTGAATAGGATGGGAATTATCTCCTGTTAATACATAACCTCAGCAAGTTATTTGGAGTGCGAAGAGCTCTTCTGCAAAGATCTGATTAGTGTCTTCAACAGAAGTTGATTTAGGGAAGTGAGAGGGGTCTGATGTGCAGAGCTAGTACTGTGCCCTAGGAAGTGTGAACAATCATAGCCTGATGGGCTGTAAGAATAAAGAAATACAAACGACCTGGAAGTCAAAAAAGGTAAAAGCTGCCAAGTGACAGGTATTTTGTAAAGTCAGTTTCACAAAGAAAGAAAATTGAGTGTTTTCACAATTGCAGCAGGAAAACAAACCTGAAGGCGTATTGTTTCAAAGGAAGTGCTCATTCAAATACTTTTGACTGAAAAGTAAAAGATATTTGACTGTTAAAATGACCTCTGAATTACATGTTTGTTTGACATTTTTCTTTATTGCCAGATGTCTAATAAAATTTATGTACAAAACCTGGGAGAATTTGACAATAATATTTCGGTCCATTATATTAATGTGATTACATGACCTAAGGCAATCCTAAGATATAGTGACAGAAAATTTAATTGATTCAAACTCAGCAAAGAGGTAAAAATGCAAAGTGCTACATGAAAATCACTGTCTCTTACAGATGCTGTATGTAAAAGTAATCTACCAGTGAGGCTTTTTTTCAGTTTTTAAATTGTATATAAGCATCTTGAGAAAGGCATTAGCTTGACAACATGTGGCTTAATATGACTAACAAATGTAGGAGCAGAAACTCCCCAAATCTTAAAACTGTGAATATTCTCTAATCTCCCTGCTGGAATCTTTTGATCTTAATGTAAAGATCCATTAATAGATTGAAAAACTTACACCATTATGTTTTCTTGGTTTAAATTTATGCTTTTTAAGTGTACTTTTCAATAAAAACTTAAGTGATTGTCACTGGTCAAGGATAGGCAGCTGTTAGTGATGCTGACTGCAGCAGAGTAACAAAGCTTCTGCTCACAAATGGTAGTTCATCTTCCCAGCCCCTCCTGCTGCTTTCGCAATTCAGTTCTTTTATTTAGTAGACTCTTCTCCACTCGTTGGCTGTGAGTTAGTACTTCATGTGCTACAGGCTAAAGTAAGAAAGGATATAAAATGTACATAGTAGGACAGAACTCCTGGCATTCTGACTGCTCTTAATGTGGGAAGAGGAGAAAATGGTGATGCAGTGAACAAAAGACACAAATTCATATTTCCACAGAATTATTTACTTATTTGTTGCCAACATGGCATAAAAAAAAAATTCAGTGGAGAGATCAATACCAGTAAGGAAGAATGCAAGACTTAAAAGAATGAGTGAGAAGGAAGATAAGCAGCTGGGAGGCAGACAATACAACACAAGATCCATAGATTTTAAGGCCAGCAGGAATGTGACCATCTGAATAGCACAGGTCAGAGGTCATGAAGCTCTGTAAGCAAGGGAAACACATGGTGAGGAGAAAAGAAGTAAAGGCAGGTGCACAGAGAGCTAAAGCCATTTTAAGCAGAGGATCAACACAAAACTTTGCACCTTTTTGCCAGGCAAAGCAGAGCAGGTAAGGGAAGAGAATAATGGGAATGAAAGCCAGCGTGGGAAAGGTATTTACAGTACTCTAAGGCACAAATACTGCTTGCATGTTTTGGTGGTGGAAATGCAGCTAAGGGGGAAGGAGAGGGGTGAATAATGTTGCCACAGGAGTTTGGATAAATTCTTGAAGCAGTTGCAGTTGGTGAGTGTTTTGTCATGATGACACAAAGACTTTTTCTGGTCTTCAAACCTTACTACTAAACAGGAGGAAAATATGCTGTTTAAATCAAGAGAATAAGCAACTGTGTACGTGAGACTTGGGCCCTTTTTCTTATCACCAGCAGTGAGTTAACTAGTTGGGTAGAAAATACTGTATGTGATCTGAAATTTGAACTCCTAAGTTACTGGCCATATCAAGAAAAACATGGCATGGGAAGGGAGTAAAACATATCTAAGGCATGGGACTTCAGAACAGGATTCAAAGAACTTTTATGTGATTTTTTTTGTATCTTTATGTTTTTCTGGGTTATGGATTCTGGGTTCTATGGTTTTTTTGTTGGAGTGTTTGTTTTTACTAAGTCTTTGGCTTTGTCTGTGGCAGGTTTTCCCACTTACACCAATACTGCTGCAGCAGAGTAACCCACAGGTGAGTTTTCCAGCATAAACACCCAGTTACATATAACTTGGTCACAGCGGCTTATGCAATTACCAGCCCTAAGCCGAGCTGTCACAGCGGTGCCCAGCTGCAGGGTCAGCGCTACAGCAGCAGATAGATGCTCTCCGGTGTGCTAGTGTCTTCCACATTTCTCACCGAGCCGGTGCACCAGGGCCCCAGGCTCTCTGCGAGCAGAGCCAACAGCTCGGCCTGACCTTAAAACACCGGCCTTTGCCTGGAAGTCGTTGGGGAGCTGCAGTATTCCACTGCAACGGCAGGTTATTTCAGTGCTAAATAAAAAATAATAATAAAACCTCCCCAACCAACCTGCTAAAAAGCAGAGGCGTAACGCCACGCTGCAGCTTATTAGTTCAGAACTGCAGCTATCGCCACCCCTCATAGCCACCCGCCCCAGGACCGCAGCAGCCCGTTCCTTTTCACGGCTGTACGCTCCCGGGGCAGCCAAGCAGAGGACGAGGAGCCTGGGCTGGGGTCTCGTCTCCCGCCCAGCCCAGCCCAGCGCAGCCCACTCCCAGCCCTGCCTTGCCGTCCGGTCGAGCTGGCCGTAGTGGTTGGGAAGCTCCTCGGCCGCTCCGCCCCCGAAGAGCAGCCGTGGGGAAGTCGCTGCCGCGTTTGCTGGAGGGGAGGCGTGGAGGCGGCGGGTTCCTCCCGCTGCCAGGTGCTGGCGGGGACCTCACCGCCCCCTCCCACTCATCCTCCTCCTCCTGCCCACCAGGTTTCGGGGCGGCGGGGGCCCTTCTTTTTTTCCTCCACGTCATGGAGGAAAATGCTGTGCTGCACGCACATCACATGCCCCGTGCACACAAGAGCGCCCCTTCGAGCCGGGCAGGGCGCCAGCCCGGGACGGCCGCGATCTGCGCGGGTGAGTGCGCGGCCGGCGGACACGTCCCGGGACAGCGGCAGCGAGGGGTCCCGGCCCTAACTTCGCGGAGCGGCGCGCCGGGATCGCAGCAGCTCACGTTCTCCGCCCGGAGGCTTCACCGTAGGCGCAAATCTGGATGTTCGGCCGTGGCGGCGGAGTTTGCGAGGAGGAGGAGGAGGAGGAGGAAAGGGCGGCACTGTGTGATTCCGCGGGAGCGCAGCGGGGTGGCGCTGTGCGGGGGCGAGAGGGCCGGGCCGGGCCGGGCCGGGCCGGGCCGGGCGCGGCGCTGGAGGCGGCCGGAGCAGAAGAAGGAGGGTCGGTGCCGGTGCTGCGGGAGAGCTCCGGTAAGAAGGTGCCGTTTGCCTTAAAAGTTAGCTACGGGGGTATTTTGCGTCTTGGTACAGGGTGCGGGTGTCCGGCGCTGGGGCACACACCTGCCCGCAGCCCGGCTGGTAGGCGGCGTGCCCAGATGTTGTAGCCTCATAAGCTTTTCTCCAGAAGCAACAGTCAGACCAGCTTAGAGTGAGATTTGGAAGAGGATTCGGGGTTGCTGTGACGTTGGCATTTTTTCGTTTCTCAGAAAATTGTTCAAAACGTTTATGTAGCTGGGTTCAAATTTGCCAAGTGCTCTTAGTCATTTCTTTAGTATGGAAAGAGGTTCTTTTTCCTTGTGAGGAAACAGAAAGTAACAATAGCAAGAATCTGTAAGAACTTTTTTTTTTTTTCCCCTCGAAGAGAGACGGTAGCATCTTGTCCCTGATTATTGGGTGAACAGGTTTACTAATGCCAGAGTAAGGCTTAGAAAAAGAAGATCTGATGGGGAACCTCCACTGTGTCCCACCCGAGGATCTGCTCCACTGAACATCCTCTAACTCATTCCAAACATCTAATCCATAAACCAACCTATTTAATTTTGAGATAGTGATGTTTCTTTAATAGAAGCCTTTTTGCATAAATAAATTTCCTTAGTAGTAATCCTTCTGCATTTGCTTGCGAGAGAAATAGCTGAGGGATAGAGACAGTAGATAAACTTGCAACTGAAGTGGAGCTGATTAAAGAGAAAGAGCTGCTTGCTTCTTTCAGACAGGGAATTATAACAGTCAAGTGACACTGAGAGGCAAAAGATTGAAAGCAAGTACAAGAAAGTGGATTTTTAACCATGCTCAAGTCAGCTGTAGCGTGTTCCCCCCACCACCACACTCCCTAGTCTCTGCATGTCAGAAATCTTATGTAGGTCCAAAAATGACTGGATGAAAGGACTCAAAATTTCCTAAGAAACGGACATTTGTAACCTGAATTTGAAAACTTCTAAGCTGTAAGGAAATGGAACTGGAAAGGACATGTGGAGAAGGTGTTTGAGTACTTATTCTTTCTCCTGTTTTGAAGCATCAGCCTTTGACTACTGTGAGACAACATACTGGGCTGGGTGGGCTTCATGGGTATGATGTGATTATTCTTTCATGCATGTAACTTTTCTGAAATGGTCATAGAAAGGGAAGTGAAATGCTACTACATTTGTGCAACTGTGGTTTTTGATTTTATTCATCTGATAGTGGTGGGTTTTGGCCCAGTTCTTGTGTATTTTTGTGTATGCTGCCCAGCTGTAAAGGCATTTAAAGATTACGAACAAACCCGGCTAATGCTTTTTGACATATGTATAATATAATAAATTAGTGATTCCTAAGGATTATAATTTTCTGAAACGCAGTCATGGTGATAAGAAATACACTCAAATTTCAGTTAATTGGGTTGGCACCACCTCTGTATGCTATTACTCTGGGGATCCAGACCCGCAATAAAGGGGTCCACACACTGAAAACTGCTTGTGTACCAGGTTCTGTATGTTTTGTGGTTCATAACCTATACTATCCATGCTATTTTATGGCCTAATATATGCAAATTATTCGAGTCAGTCAATAGGCTGGGTGTGATCATCCTAAATTGCCTTGGTGAGACACAAGAGACTGTAGCTGAAATAAGTAGTCCAGGTAAGTTCAGAGGAATTAAGCTTAAAGAATTTACGTAGCAGTTACAGCTACAGAGTCATCAGGAATCATATGGTGACTCTAGCTTCTGAGGTCTTCCAAGAAATATTGATAAAGGAACTAAGAAATGTACCAGATGAGTCATAAAAAGCTCATTTCTGCAACATAAACAGCAGGGTGCTGAATCCAGCAAGGGAGTACATTTTGCGTAATTGTCAACAAGTCAAGCCTCATCAGACGTCTCCCTTAAACATTCAGAAATTAAGAAGGCTTCACCAGGATTTACGGTGTGACCAAGTACGAGGCAGAGATACCCTCTGCTTTTAGTACGAGAGAGATGGTGTGAAGAAAGAGAAGCTCTCTAATGGCACCACACCCAAAGGCAGGGGCCTGGGTAGATACCAGCCTGTCAGAGACCCGCCCATCCTCCTGCAATTATCTAACTTCTGCGTGGCTTGTCTGGTGGGTCAAGTAGCGAGCCGTGACCTGTGCAGGATTCCCTGGTGCCAATCAAAGACCTTTTCCTTTTGGACTGTCTGCGGAGTGCAGTTGGCCTGTGTGGTGCAATGTTACTTCCTGGAGGAGGTCTTTCTGCATGCTTCGTTCCCAGGCAGGGACAACTCAGCACCCTAAATCTTACTCAAAAGATGCATAGCTGCCTACGGACTTATTCCAGTTTTGCATGTGTTGGGAGCTTTTGTCTTACAGAAAATGTCCCATTTTCTTAATTTTTTTATCAATTTATATAATTGATATAATTGGCCAGTGTACCCTCCCATCATACTGAAAAGAGGTAAAGTTGACCTAGCTACTGTCTTGCCACATTGCATCTTAGGCAAACAGAGAGTGCCAATATTAATATTACATATTACTATTGTTATTAATAATGGAATATTATTATTTCAGTATAATTTTTGTAATGCTGGGGACAATGAATGAAGGTTTGCAGGATCCCTTGAATCTCTGACACCCAGAGCCCTCTTTGGGGCTTATGACACTCAGCCTACTTCAGTCACAAAAGTGTAGTTTATAATTCTATATCAGCTGGAGATGAAGAGGAGGCTGGTGTGTGTATTTTGGTCAAAACGTGGATGGAGAGGAGAAGAATGCTACATATGGCTTAGGGAGAGGAGAAGAATGCTACATATGGCTTAGGAATACTGCTGCAGTGCTTTCCTTGAGGCAAAATACCATGATAGTTGTTTGTGGTATACACAAATAGTAGTGTTTAGTTCCTCAAATATCTTTGTAAGAATCACACAGAGAGAAGTTAGGTATAATAGGCCAGAAATGTATTTCTTGCCATGGAGACTTTGTATACCATATGAAGTACTTACGTATAGGTGAACTTGCCATGCAGGTCATCATATCTAAAGAGAATTTCAGGAAGTATCATGAGGACTGTGGGTCTCACAACAGTAGCCCAAACTTCTGGCCTTGGCTTAGTGTCAGAGCTGTTTTATTTGTGGAGGGAGCAAGGCCTCTGAGACCTGGAATCTGGGTACTGAAGTACTGTGTTCATCTTAAACTTGGTGAGGCTTTTGACAGACTCCTCATGTCCCAGTGCTTTCCTGCCTCTCCCCAAGTCCTCTTTACTCTGCTAGAGGAGGAAATTAGGTTGCTTTGATGTGATCTGTTCTTTTTATGGTGTTCCTTTCTCCCTGCCTTCTTGGTGCTTAGAAATGCTATGTGAGTAAACAAAAATATATGCTTCTTATACATGTAGTTCCTTTCCACAGCTTAATAATAATAATAAAACCTTCCCAACCAACCTGCTAAAAAGCAGAGGCTTATTAGTTCAAAACTACAGCCATTGCCACCCGTCATGCTCACCTGCCCTGGGACTTACTGTGCAAAGCCTCCATGTTCACTATTTTTCAGCTAACATTTCACAATTTTCTTTTTTAATTTGTTCAAGAAATAATGTCATCTCTACTACTTCTGTATGTCCGACTTCCTGTGCGCTTGAAGCACTGATACTGGTGGAGGCTGCGGGCAGTGGCAGGATGGAGCAGACACTAGGACTTTGTCTGCCCACCGAGCTGGCTGTGCCCATACTGATATCCTGGGACAGAGCATCCTAAAGAGGGGAAGAGACCACAGCGAAGTCCAGGAGGTAGGTCTGCAGCTCTCTTTGATGTGATCTTGCTGATGTGACAAGCTGTGACTTTGGTGGGGGGAGAAATGACATAAACAGAGTGATTTACAGCAGGGGATTGCAGACAAGATTCTGCAGGCAGTTTGGTGGTGGGTTGAAGGAAATGGAAACATATTTTGAGCTATTAATGGGAACTTTTCTACAGTGTAGTGCAGTTTCTCCTGCTTCCCTAACACGAAACTTCCACCCTTTTTTATGGTGCTTCTCCTTGCCAATGAACACAAATTCTATCCCATTGGGTCTAATTTTTATGTTATACTATAGTTTAAAGGTTAACCCTCTCTCCACTGTAGTACTATTGCTTTAAACTCCCATATGAGGTGGAAAAAAGCTGTTAAATTCTAGATTGCCACAAATTAGAAGAGACTAAACTCTATTTGTTGGAGGATGTGTTTGTTAGTGGGATTTTGTTTGTTTGTTTTCTTGACTCCTGCCTTTATAGTACACTACATCCTTGGCAAGCATGAATACCCCCGTCTCACAAAGTCAGAGAACTGAAATTCTCAGTCTATAAGCATCAGGCTTGGAATTTTGATGACTGACTGTCTCTGGGCCTTCTTAACACTTCCTAGCTTTAAGAGGGCTGCAAATCCTCAGTCTGGCATGATACAGTAGTATGAGACGTACCAATGGATTTGCTGTGAGACTTTTCAGGCCTCCAGCAAAAGAGCTTTCATGAAAAATTACTGTAAAGCTGTTCAGATTAGTTGGGGTTGCAGAGGAACCACGTTCTCTCTTGTGCTGCTTGTATGACCCTCCAGAAGTTGCTTGCCTCTTTTCCTGGCCAAAGAGCAGAGACATTGACTTTCTTTACCTTGACATATCTCTGGGACATGAACATGCTGAAATTAATGCAAGATATTTTACTGAAACTATCAGGATTACCACTGGAGGCAACTGGAAAGGACAACCCAGCCTTTTTTAAAGAGCATACAGAGAGCTGGAACAGAGTGGCAAACAGACAAGCAAAGCAACTTATTGCCTGCACAGGAAGGTCTGCTAGGAATTACAGATCCTGTGCAAGAAAGAGTCCTCATGGTTTGTACTGGGACAAAGTCATTTGTGACATCCATAATTGCCAGATCTTTGCTGAACCTGTGTTTCCTATGTATCTGGCAAGAACCTGTCTTTCTACTTCCATAAGCAAAAACCACGCTGTGCTAAACTGTCATCTTTTCTTACTGTTTTTCATTGGGACACTGTGTTAAGTCTTCACGGTCTTAAAATTGGCAGGTTTATCATTTCATTAGCTGTAAAAGTAATGACATATTTTTTGACATCTTGTAATTAAGTGTGTAAGTGATTGAAGTTACTTAGCTCTTTACTTGTCCATCATTCAGAGAAATGTAAGTGAAAAGTAAATAATCTTACATCAGGTGGGCAAGACAGAACAAGGGGGTGAGATGTGCAGGATGAGGCTGGTGCTAAGTATGACTGTGTTAGAGGGGCACAGGCTGAAGCTCTAGTGCAGGGCAAATCTGGAAAACCAGACAAACTTGATAGAATCAAGTGACTGAGATTTAATGTCAATAAAACGAACTCCTACAGAAATCCCGTGATCCCTATCAATAGATAATTTTGCGATGGAAATAACCAGCTAGCAGCAGTAAAAAGTAGCACATTAATAAATTTAACTTTTCTAGTTAGCAGCATTGAATAGTTAAGTAATGTTAAAAGTTTAATTCAGACAGATAGTTTACAAAAAATTAAAATAAATAGCTTAGGAAAGCACATGATTACTTTTCTGTAGTTTCTCAGGATCATCCCCTCTGTCTTTCCCATAGACCTATCAAGACCCAGACTTCATTTGTATAGACCAGAGGGAAAACCAGGAGGAGCTAACTAAATTTTTGCACAGAGCTGGTCATGCAAACCACCAAGTTTGCATTGCTGTGTGAGCAGGTGTGTGTTAAGCAAACAGAGATATTTTATCAGGGAAACGTTTCCTGAAGGGTTTTACTCAGAGGAGAGGGAATTATTCCCATAGTTCCTGCTTTATGTAGTAATGGTGTTGGCTGCTGAAATACACTGTGATCTGGTTTCCAAGGAAAGGTGGAGACACTGGTTTTGCCTCAGATGCCTTTGAGTGATGGGGGCGTAACACGTTGGAGAAAGCACTTGTTCTGCTACTCTGATTTTTGCTTTTGTTGTTAATGCTACTTACATGAAAGCACTTACCGTTATCCATCCCTCTCTCCATTCTCCTCTTTTTTAATTTCCCAACCCCTGTTCTACTGCGCCTGCTCTTCTCAGCAGCCATTCCCTTTTTATTTTTTAACCTAGGGGACAGCAAGCAGCTTGATTCATGCTGTACATAAGCAGAAGGGTTTCTTCATGCAAGAAAGAATCACATGTTGGGGTAAAAGTACTCCTGTGTGCAAAAATGACATTGGCATCACAAAGTTGCACAGACTGGGAGTCTGGGTACATTAAGTTTGCGGAAAAAGCAAAACTAATAGTGTGAGGAGCTGCATTAAAGCCCTGGTCTCTCACAGGGACCAGGTCTCCATATGTATATTGTTAGAGTCTTAGTAAAGGGGAAACACATTTTCAGAGACACAGTGTGAGCCCAAAGCTTGCCAATTTCTTTGTGCTGATGAAGGGAACCTGTCTGATCCTCCAAGTTGCTCAGATGCCTCCTTAAGCATTTACAGTGGGGTGGCCTCAGAGAGGGCTAAAGCTGCTGCAGCGCTGGTGTGTATGACCCATTGGAGGTCAGCCAGAGCAGGATCTTGGTTCTTTGAGGTAACTCAGACTTGTAGTGGCCAGAGCAGCTTCCTGGCTTTTCTCTGTTGCTTCTGAGTGCCACTCTGGGGTGGAGGAGCTGCTGGGGTGCTCCTGGCAGAGGGCCAGGATTGGGTGCAATACTCGTACCCCCAGAATTCTTCACATTAGAGGTGCAACAAGGCTGTGCCATTGCTAGCAGAGCTGGCAGTTGTGGTGCAAAAGCTGGGCTTTTTCCTGGCTTCAGTTTGTTGTGATCATGACTTTACTAGGGATGCTTCATCCAGTCCATCTCGCGCTTCATGCTTTGGGATGAATTGGTGATCCTTTGCAGTTCCTTGTATCTTTCCACCAGCTGCAGAATGCTTCAGATGCTTAGTTTGGGTAAGGTGTGTCTCACGTGCATAGCAAAGCAACTAGGATGCAGAACAGGTTCTCTACTGTTTCTTTCAAGTCCAAATCTAGAAGTAGTCTGGGTAGTTTCACTGCATTAAGTTCTGCTTCCTAACATAAAGTATGACTAGATGTTATGGGGCAACCTCAAGCAGTCTAGTGGAAATGTTCCTACCCATACACAGGGGAGCTGGACTAGATGACATCTAAAGGTCCCCTTCTAAGCCACGTGTTTCCATGTTTCCATAATTCTATGAAACAACATATGATGGCATATGGTTTCTCAGTAGGAGTGATAGTTTAAACTTGGTTTTACCCTGAAGGAATGGAGATATACTTTGTAAAAAATGTTATTCCCAATGAATTAATGTATATGCTCACAGGAGGTTCTTCAGTTTGGACCAGCACATCTTATAATGTGCTGTTTCACCTGACTGGTGTGTTCTTCTTCCAGCTAACAGCACAGCAGTTCCTGTTTTTTCTTTCAAGGGCTGTAGGTTTACAGGGAGGTGGATAAGGCTTCTCTCCTCTCTCTGTATGTGTGGTCTGCTTCTCTCCAGGATAAAAATGCTGCACTGGTATGACGTATGCAATGCTACCTAGATATGCAGTTCACCAACTGGCCCGCAACAATTTCTTCGCACAGCACTGAGAAGATGCAAAGCTTATAAGGTTCACTTTTCACTGATTTGGTAAATACAGTGAAAATTCTGGTGGGCACACTCAAAGCCAATTTAAACCTAGCTTACACTGGTTGGTATTGTTTCCACAGCATCTTAGATACTCAATGTTATGCAAGTATTAAAAATAAAAATTAAATAATACAGGAATCATAACTAATATGTAATAGTGCACAGTGGCCTTAGCCAGTATATGTAGATCAGAATGCGACAAAAATTACACAGCAGTCAGGTGAAACAGCAGAACAGTTTTTCAGGTAGGCAGATCATCACTCCCTCTTAGGGTCTGCCTTGGAGGCTAGAAGTCCCACTGCTGCTTTTCCAAATTTTACAGAAAAGAACATTTAGTTATTAAAATATGCAAAGGAAGAAGCAAACATTGTTCTAATCTATCTAATGCTATGAAAATACCCTAATCTGTAAAACAAGCCAAAATGTGGATTGTTGCACTCTGTAACACTTTGTTCTCATTCAAAACTGCATTTCTTTCAAAACTCAGTTCAGTATAAAGAAAAAATCCTGAAATATGAAGTATTTCTGTGGAGTTTGTAAGACATACATTGGCTTGAGGCAATGTGCATGTTTTTTGGGGGTGCCATTGAAATGCAAAATCACTCAGTTGTTCACATGGTTGAGAGAGCAGCATGTTCAGGATTTTCCAACCGGATTGCATCTGATATTAGCAGCACATCTTACCCTTGCCTAACATTTTTAAACTTCAGTATCACAGAGGACACACATAGAGCCTTGCTGTCAATCAGAAGAGTTGCAATTAATGCCTGAGGTTCATGACTGGAAGCTTTTAGCTGGGCCACTTCCCAGCTACCACACTCCTGAAGTGGGAGTCCTCCCGCATGAAGCCTGAGGACCTGGGGAAAGGATTTCCTCCTTTTCCTGACAACTTCACCAATTTTCATTTTGTGATTGAATCCTGAGCAGTGGGCATGGGTTTATGAGTTCTGAAACATTTGACACAGTAGTCCTTGCAGTTGAGGGCATGATCTTTGTGAGGCTGAACTGTAGCTGGTCTTGAGGGATGGATGCTTTACCTTCATCCATCTTCTCTGAATGTGAGCAGCAGTTGTGAAGGGAGACACAATTCCCAGACGTTAATAAAATTATTTTTTGTGTTTTGCATTACAGTGCTAGTGACAAGGGAAATGCAGTGTTTTTGACATAATAAATTGATAATGGATCTGTTAATCAGATACACGTGCATGTGTTTGTTTTTGGCCAACATGGAGAGGGTAAAATGTGGGAGTTTTATTGATAGTGTGGTGCAGAGGCAGGAGAAGAGGATTTCCCTGGGAGCCCAGGTTCACGAAAGGACTGTATAACCTGGGGAGGATCTGGATGGAAGTCTTACTCTGGGTGAAGACCTGGGACTCCTGCCCTCCTCAAGTTCTGGGACAAGAAAATATACCTCAGGAGTCTTCTCACATGTAGAAAAGACAAGTAACACATTTTACAGAACAAAGTAAGATGTCAATGCCAAGCTCATAATATAAAATCATAATAGAAAATCTTGATACAAAAGATGGAACCTTGCCTGTGTATTGTATGGCATCACCTGAGGAGAAAGTTTTTGTGGGCAAGATAACCAGAGTTGGAATGTGGTCAATGCTACCCAAGATAGGTGCTTTGGGCAGCAATAGGTTGCTGTTCTCATCTGCCGTGTTTATTCTTTCTGTGCTCCTATGGAGAGGACAGTGTGTACAGTACACCTCTATGTCTGAGTAGGGCTTTGAGTCTGCATGTGGTAAAAAATAAAGTTTTGCAGTCGAGTCAAAACCTGATGAGGTTTGTGATGGCCCTTCTGTCCCATGAGACTAATTTCCCGGTCTCACACTGTTCATCAAAAAATCCCAGTTTTTGCTGAAGTTAACTTTATACTGATAAATTATTTAGAAGGGAAACAAAGGGTGGTGAAGGGTCTAGAAAGTAAGTCATATGAGGAGTGACTGAGGGAGCTGGGGCCTTTTAGCCTGGAGAAGAGGAGGCTCAGGGGAGACCTTGCTGCTCTCTACAACTACCCGAAAGAAGGTTGTAGCAAGGTGGGGATCAGCCTCTTCTCCCAGGCAACCAGCAACAGGATAAGAAATGGCCTCAAGCTGCACCAGGGAAGGTTCAGGTTGGATATGAGGAAGAATTCCTTCATGGCAGGAGGGATGACCCTGGTAACTACAGTACTGTCAGGCTCACTTCAATGCCTGGGGAAGATTATGGAGAAGATTATTCTGGGAGTTACTGAAAAACCCTGAAAGAAAATGCAGTCATTGGTCATAGCTAGCATGGCTTCATGAGGGGAGTTTGCTTGACTAATTCCCTTTTATGACAAGGTAACTCTCCTAGTTGGTGATGTGATGTGATCTTTTTGGATTTCAGCAAAGCTTCTGACACTGTCTCTCACCAGATCCTTCTGGATATGTCATGCAGTGGGTGAACAGCAGGCTGATGGGTCAGACACAAAGGGTTACAGTGGATGGGGTGACATTAGGCTGGTGACCTGTCACCAGTGGAGTTCCACAGCACTCCACCGTAGGGCTAGTGCTCTTCAACATTTTCATTAATGACTTGGATACAGAACTCAAGATAAACTCAAAGATATACTCAAAGATATAAACTGGGACACGAAATTGGGAGGAGCTGTTAAAGGCAGAGAGGCCCTGCAGAGAGACCTCAGCTAATTGGAGGGCTAGGCAATCACCAAGCATATGAAGTTCAGCAAAGACAGGTGCTGGATTCTGCACCTGGGACAGGGCAAGCCTGGATGTACGGGCAGACTAGGATACAAAAGGCTAGGAGAGCAGCCCTGTGGAAGCAGACCAGTGGATCCTGGTCAATGGCAAGCTGAACATGAGTCAGCAGTGCCCTGGCAGCCAGGAGAGCCAACCGTGTCCTGGGAACCATCAGGCACAGCATCACCAGCTGGGCAAGGGAGGGGATTGTCCCACTCTGCTCTGCACTGGGGCAGCCTCACCTCGAGTGCTGGGGGCAGTTTTGGGTGTTGGGGTTTGTATCTCTTATAAGAAATATATAAAGCTGTTGGAGAGTGTCCAAAGGAGGGCCATGAGGATGATGAAGGATCTGGAGGGGAAGCCATGTGAGGAGCAGCTGTGGTCACTTGTTCTGTTCAGTCTGGAGGAGACTGAAGGGAGGTCTCATAGTGGCCTACATCTTCCTTGTGAGAGGAAGCAGATGGACAGGCACTGGTCTCTTCTGTGTGGTGAACAGCAGCAAGACCTGAGGGAACAGTCTGAAGTTGTGTTGGGGGAGGTTTAAGTTAAATGTAGGGAAATATAAGGAAAAGGATCTTCACCCAGAGGGTGGCTGGGCAGTGGAGGAAGCCTCCCAAGGAAGGGGTCACAGCACCAGCCTGACAGAGTTCAGTACTCTTAAGTGGACCATGCTCTCGGGCACATGGTATGACTCTTGGGGTATCCTGTGCTGGGTGAGGAGTTGTACTTAAATGATTCTTGTGGGCCCCTTCCAACTCTGAACATTCTAAGATTCTATTGCTTTGTTTGGTTTCATGGCAACAGAATCTTTGGCACTGGGCAGAAGCTGGCCAGGACTGACACAGATAGAGAGGTCTGGGAGAAGTTTGAAGTGTGTTGGTTTTTCCCCCTCCTTTTTCTTTGTCCAGACTTGCCTTTTGAAGGAGGCAGTAAGAGAAGATTCGTTCCTTGACTTAAGCAATCCCGGTTCAGCCAGGGGTGGTAGGTGTTGTCAGCTAGGGAGACAGTGGGCAGAGGCATGGGCTGAGCTGCACAGAAACAGGTCTTTTCCCTCCAAAGAGAATTCCAGGGCAGGTTACCTGTCTTCCCCTCTACAGGGCGTTTTTTCATATGGCTGAAAACCTGCCTTTGGTTAGGAGCAGCTTTTGAGAGTGATTTTTCTCCAGGAACACAGATAGATAAAGGAAGCAGGTAAAGGGGAAACCCAGATTAGACATTGGGCTGGTATTAATTTGAAGAAGAGATGCAGGAAAGTACCTGCTTGCTATGGGGGAACGTGGGATTTTTGGCTTCTTAGGGATATGAATGCCTCATCTCATTTTGAGGATGATGAGGCACTGGAACAGGTTGCCCAGGGAAGTTGTGGATTCCCCATCCCTGGAATTGTTCAAGGCCTAGTGGAAGGTTCCCTGCTCACGGCAGGGATTTTGGAATGAGATGATCTTTAAGATCCCTTACAACTCAAAACTGTTCTATGATTCTATGAGATAGATCTGTTTTTTCTCTTTCTTTGTTAGCATAGCTGGAGACTGTTTCTAAAACCTGCGGAGAGTTGCTGAGCTTTGGTTTCTACAAAATAGGTGTGTGTTGGCTTACCCTGGTCTGTACCTGGCAACCCCCAGGTGAAACAAGGAGATAACATTTCTTTCTGTTGCCCTAGGATAGAAATATTAAGGACGAAGATGCACAGGGATGCACAAAGATGCAAAGTCAAGGGAGAACAGACAAATGAAAAAGCTCTGCCTTGACAAGCTGCAACTTAAATGTAGCTACAGCTTGCAAGACCTGACATTTAAGGGAATGCTAAAGATCCCAAATTAGTCTTGCAATATATTTGAATGCACATCTCGGTTCTTGATTTTACATGCATATTGGAGATGTGCAGGCATCTGAGCCACATGTGCTGGCCCCACCATTTTATTGGCTCTGAAGCACTCTGAAACAACTTCTATTCAAAAGAAAATTCTGGGAGCTGTTCAATTTAAGTAGAGCTAAGTTTACTGCTGCACTTGCATGTGGTTCTGGTCTAATTTGAATTCAGGGATAGTTAACAATGCTGATTTCACTCAGCCAGTAAAGCAAAGCTACATGGAGGAGGATCTCTGTATTTAGCTTTTATTGTGGTAATACCTCAGTTGTTAATGGGCTACACAGGAATGTTATTAAATCACATGCTATATGAAAAGGGGCCACGTGTGTTTTTGTGGTCACAGCCAAAGCTGTGTCACACGACAGGGAGCAGGATAGATGCACTCTCGCTTACTGCTGTCCCTTCTGCCTTCAGAAGGGTACATTCCTTATATGTTCATACCAGTGGATGAAAGTGCTATGTTTTTATCCACCTCTGTCTTCAGGGCAAGTTAGAGGTATTTTCCAGAGAAATTTGAAGAGAGACAGGACTTTGGGCTTGTGAGATCCTGTTGGCACAGGACAGGAAGGAAATTTATTTCCCCTTGGACATATTTATGAGCCAGCCCCAGTGTTAGTGATAATGAGGATAAAGTGAATTCTAAAGCTTTCAGTTTCATGCTTTTTAAAAAACAATACTAATCTCTGCCATTAATACACATTCTTTGCAGACTTACTAGACATCTCTGCTGTTCTCATTGAATACCTTGTTACTCAGGAAAATAAACAATCCTTCCTACTTATATGGATAACAGTAATGTTTTTGCCAATCCAGGGGTTGCTGTACTTCAGTTTGTGCCTCATTAGAAATTTTAAAAAGGTTTGGAAAAAAAACCAGTGGGAGTCTTGTTCTGATACTCTTATTTGGTTGGAGATCATCTGATTTATTGCCTTCACTTAGCTAATTCACGGGAATGAAATTTTAAAATTATGATTAAGAAGAAACTAGAGACTACCAGTGCCCGTCCTAATAAGGTGGTGTTCTTGCTGTAGGCAGAGTGGTGTGCACATGCCTTTCTTAAAGATTGGAATGGTCTCTGATGATTTCTGATTTAAAATAGCATCATGTCTCTTTTTTTTGCAGAATGAAGAGACACAAGTGGTCCTACAAATGTCCCTCAAGAAGGAAGATCTTGATTCTGTGTGTTACTGGCTGCCTGATTGCACTGCTGAAGCTCCTCCATGTCAAAAGACACTTTTTTCCCTCTAAAGGCATTTACTTAGTTGAGCACTTCTTGAGCACTTCTTCTTATGTTAGAAACAGGTATTCTAGAAATGAATCCCAGTATGAAATTAATTGTTCATCTATATATGAACAAGATCCTCATGAAATTGGCAAGAGTTTAGAGATAAGAAGAAAAGAAATAGTTGATTTAGCTGATGAAGATGTTGTAGCAATGACAAGTGACTGTCACGTGTATCGTTCACTTAGGAAATACCACCTAAAACCTGTTTCTCCAGAGGAGGAGAGTTTTCCAATTGCCTATTCTTTGGTTGTTCACAAAGATGCAGCAATGGTAGAAAGGCTCATACATTCATTGTACAGTCATCAAAATATTTACTGCATTCATTATGACCGAAAAGCAGCAAAAGGTTTCAAATCTGCTTTGAATAATCTAGCTAAATGTTTCCCAAATATTTTCATTGCATCAAAATTGGAGACAGTGGACTATGCGCATATTTCACGTCTGCAAGCAGATTTCAATTGTTTGTCTGATTTGATGGAGTCTCCAGTTCCTTGGAAATATGTTATCAATTTGTGTGGCCAAGATTTTCCTTTGAGATCAAATTTTGAGTTGGTCGCTGAACTGAAGAAACTTGGTGGAGGAAATATGCTGGAAACTTCAAAGCCAAGCAGTAGCAAAAGAGAACGGTTTAATTATCACTATGAACTTATGGAAGTGCCTTATGAATACGTGAAGATGCCTGTAAAAACCAATATTTCCAAGAATCCACCACCTCATGATATTGAGATATTTGTAGGCAGCGCCTATTTTGTTTTAAGCCGAGAGTTTATTCAATATACCCTTGAAAGCCCACTTGCAAAAGATTTCTTTGAGTGGTCAAGGGACACCTACTCTCCAGATGAACATTTCTGGGCCACTCTTGTACGCGTTCCCGGGGTCCCTGGGGGAGTTCCAAGGTCGTCCCAGGATATAACAGACTTACAAAGCAAAACTCGTCTGGTGAAGTGGAATTATCTTGAAGACTATTTGTATCCTCCATGCACTGGTACCCACCTTCGCAGTGTCTGCATCTATGGGGCCGGAGAATTAAGATGGCTTCTGAATTACGGACATTGGTTTGCCAACAAGATTGACTCCAAAGTAGATCCTGTCCTGGTAAAATGCTTGGCAGAAAAGGTGGCAGAACAACAGAAGAAGTGGGTATATTTGTCCTCTGATGAACACTTTCTGCACTTAAGTTCTACAAATGCCTTGATATAGCAGTGCTGTGTTCTCTGCTGTCAGTGCTGTGTGCACAGTGCCTGCAGTTCTGCTGCCATGACTGCTACAGGATGGCAGTGAAAAAAAGTCCATTCTATATAACATCCAGGGCCCTGCAGAGCCAGGTGCCTGGCTATTTATTTATGAAAAGTAATTTCTCTCTGATTAACTATTTTGCCACAATAAATGTGTAATTGTCTTCAGAGTGATTCTGAGATTGTGAAGTTTGCTTTTGGAGGCTCTTGTGCTGTCTGTCCCAGTGGAGTATTTTAGAAACGTATTTTACTTCAAGTGTGTTTGTATCTTTTATAAAAAGAAACTCCAGCAATTCTGCCTGCCTGTCCTCTTTTCCTTCACTTTTGCTTTTCTTAAAGGAATAAAGCAAAGACCTCTGTTTCTGCTACCTCAGGAAAACTGCAAGTGCCCATCTCACAGAAAATCAAGAGATCAGCATGACACCAAATGAGCCATGTGACCTCACCTGAAGTTCCACACTTCTCATCTGTGGGAGCTGCATAGACTTTTGCAATGTGAATATGACTGGATGATAAAAGGGAAAGAAGATCCTTATATACTGCATCATGTGTACCATTGTTTTCTTCTGCCAGCTAACTTGTGCATTGCTTTTCCTTCTATGAAGCATGTGATCAGGTGCTGTGCCAACACCGTTGGTTTCACAGTGAAAATCAGTTGAAATAGTTGTGCACCGTTGAGTGCACACAGTAGTGTGTTCTCCAAAGGCAGAATACATGCGTGCCCCAAGGGCAGTGTCTGCAGCCACTTGGGGGAGGTATCCGTGCCAAAAGAGGTCAATCTTCCTTTCTATCTCTGCCTGTAGGAATAAGTTTCTGTGAAATCCCACTCCTCTTGAGACAGTATGTCTGCACACAGCGCATAACAAGTGCTATTTCTAGTTAGTGTTCAGCAGTGTGGTGCTTTGCTGAAGTGCAGAACTCCCAAAGTTGAGCAGTAATCATAAGAATAGCCATATTGCAGAAATGAAAACCCTGCATGAAGTGTCTTTCTGTGCAAGACCTGTGGCTTTGCACTGCCATGATCCCAGGCTGACAGGTGCCTGAATGGGCCCTGGTTCAGCTGTAGAGCAAGTGTTCTCCAACAGCCCCTGCTTGCCAAGGTCCTGCCAGGCCTCCTGGAAGTGAAGTGGCTCAGGAGCCTTCTTGCAGCTGGGCTTCCTACACTACAGCATGAGGGAAGTGTTTGCATATGCAGGGGTCTCTGCAGAAACTCCTGCAACTCAAAAATGCCACTTGGCATTTTGGGGCTTTCCGTGGAGTGTTGCTCCGCCACAGGTTGTTTTGGTGGTTCCAGTGGATCCCCAGGTTTAGCTTTCTCCATGCCACTGTCTTCTTTCTAGCCATCTGTCTTTTATTAAGGGGCCTTTCCTCATGAGTGACTTTGGGGTATCTGTATCTTGTCTTATTGATCTACAGATTGCTGCAGTAATGACCATATCTCAAATCAATGAGACATCTTTGTTCAATATTTGAGCTGAAAGAACCAAGTTGATTTTTGGTCTCAGTTTCTGTTTATAAATTTAGTCACAGTGAAGTCATCTGTGGCTTAAGACTGGTTTGAGAGTCAGGATTCTCAGGCCTTTTTCCGCATTTGTGACACTGATTTTCAATAAGACCTCAGACAAACCACCTGAGTTTTCTGTTTCAGCTGTTCCCATTGTAAAATGGGAACCTTAATCTTCTACAGTCTTGCTAAGCACTTTGAAATCTGTGGGTGTTGTGGGTTTGGTTGCACAATACTAATTATTTAGTATTAACTTATTTTGTGGATAATTTATTATCCACAAAACTATTTATGGAGTCTGTAGCTGCACAGGTCAAGTATTTCTTAAATGTACTATTTCTGAAATAAATGGGGATTATTTTTAAAGTCTGTGTTGCTTACTTCAGTGACATGTCATGCCTACCCAAGGTTGTCGTAACTTGATGTAATTTATAAATAATTCGTAGAAAATTAAATATTGATAGTATTTACAGATTCATATATTAGTACTTGCATATAAAACAGAATCTTCATGTGGTAAAAAGGCTAATAAAAGAGAATGTTATGATCCCAGAGGGCCAAACTACAGCCTTCTGTACATATAAATTGATGCTTAGTGATATATTTGAAATTCTGTATTTATTTAAACTGGCTTTATGTATGTATGTACACACATACCCATTTGGGTTTAATTGCAGTTGTTTGATCTCCCATAAATTTATAAAAATAATCTGCCAGCACATTAAACTTCATTGAAGTATATAATTTTAATCTACATGCAACTTTATGCTATTTTAATTGAATTGGGTTGAATGATGCCTGTCATTTAACTAGTTTGAAATAAGGTGCCTTGTTCTTCCGAGGTGGTGGAGAAGGAGATGTGGATGTGGCACAGTGTGATGCAGCATTGGCCATTACCACAGTGTGCGTGCTGGGTGGGGAAGTGGGAGGTGTACAGACACAGCTGCAACTTTATGAAGTGCTGGTTTTCTAATGAATTGCAGATATTTCTGTTTTTCTGAAGGTAAAGGCTATTCAAGGTTGTAGAAGGGCAGTTCATGAAAATCAGTCATTGGATTGATGAGGCTGGAAGATCCTCTAGTCCAGCCTCTTGCTCACAACAGGATCAACACTGAATTTGAGCTGGGTTTCTTGGGTTTTCCAGGGACTCTTGCAGATCTCTAAGGAAGGAGGAATATTTTCCATTGTTTCCAAAGAAAAGAACAGTCAAAATATAAGTGTCTTAACTTTTGAATAGTTCTCTCTCTGTTTTTTGGCTTTGCATTCAGCAGTGTTGCCATAGTGATACCTGTATCACAGTTAAGTAATTAGACTACAGGGGTGGGTAACATCTTCATCATCACTGCTCTTTACACAGGTAGGTTTGCCATTGCTGGACCCAAGGCATGATACACAAACTTTGTGTGAGGAAAGTGGCTGAACTTAGTTTATGGAAAAACAAATACGGTTTTTTTGGGCTGAAACTTAGATTATAGGCACTTACCTGTTATGGTTTGTTGGGGTTTTTTGGGGGGTTTTCTTTGTTTGTTTGCTGGTTTTGTTTTGTTTGCCTTAGTAAAGCTTAGATATCCTTTTCCTCTTCATTCTTTTCCTCACTTCTGAGAGATTCCTCTTGGAAGTTATTTCACAAATTTGAAGTACACATACATTTACACATACTGGTTTCTTCTGTGTTTGTTCTGCTGAAGAAGCATCATGCTGGCCTTCTTCCACTCACCCTGCCCTGTGCTGGTCACATGGAGAATCTGGACTATCAGTTGACCTCGTTTTCCCATTCAGGAAGGATGTATGAGCAGGGCAATAGTGCTGCTCCTTTCTGTCAGCACTGGTGTACATGTCCTGCCCACCATTTTATTAGTGTCTGAAAACAGCAAAAATGCTCAATGCATTCCAACACGGACAAATTAAGTAAGGAAGTAAAGGAAATAATGAGCTTAATTGAAAGAGATGCAGAGCCAACATTTGCACTACTTGTCTTGTTAATGAATTTATTAGGCTAGACATGAAGTCCGGAGAATAGTACATATAAACATAATGCCTCACTATGTATTTTCTTTGAAATGGGAGTAAAAGGATCTGAAAGGAAAGGCTAGGAATTAGACATCTAATCTGTAATTGTAATTAAAACAGACTTGGCCTGTTGAGTATATCTGTGCCTAAAATGTGATTACTGTGGCATTTAAATCAGAATGTATAACATAAGAAAACCAGTATTTGGGCAGCAAACGTGGAGTATATGCGGCACACTAATGTATGTTTACAGTGCGACCTTGAGTTTTATTTCAGGTATTTTAGGTATAACTATCGGTTATAACTTGATGTTTTTACAGAACCTGGGTTGTTCTTGATGGTGATAATTTCCACTCATAGAAGTGATACTCCAGAACAATGTGATCTGTTACTAGGATGCAGTAAATCTGTGCTGAAAGTACCCCAGTGCTGTTTAGTATTTCAAGCTGGCACTTACACACTCTATCCTGGTCCTGTTTCTTCAGAGCTACAAAATTCTTTCATTTTCTGTGGCTAAGGGATACTCATCTTTATAATACCAATCTTTTTTACAAAACAGAGAAAGCAAAACCCACAAAACTTTGTATGAGGCATTTTCTCAAGTGAGAAAGTCTATTGCTCTTGCATGGCCAGTTTTTGGTAGCAGAAGGAGATGGGGGTGGATTCTGTGAGAAGGTGCCAGGAACTTCCTGACATGTCTGATAGAGCCTGTGCCTGTGAGCCAAGACAGACTGGCTGCTGGACGAGGCTGAACCCAATGGTGATGATGGTAGCACCTCTGGGATAACATATTTAATAAAGGGAAAAAACCATACTGAGCAACAGCAACTACAGCCAGAGAAGAGAGGATTGAGACTCTGAGAAACAGCTCAGCAGGTACCAGGTCAGTGAAGAAGGAGGGGCAGGAGGTGCCCCACGTGCTGGAGCTGAGATTCGCGTACAGACCATGGTGAGGCAGCTGTGCCCCTGCAGCCCGTGGAGATCCACGGTAGAGGAGAGATCCACCTATGACCCATTGAGAAGTTCATACTGGAACAAGTGGATGCCCAAAAGTGGCTGTAACCCCATGGGAAGTTCACACTGGAGCAGGGTCCTGGCAGGGCCTGTGGCCCCGTGGAGAGAGGGAGTTCAGGCTAGAGCAGGTTTAGTGGCAGGACTTGTGACCCCTGAAGGTCCCAGGCTAGAGCAGACTGCCTGAAGGACTGCACCCCGAGGAAGATAGGCATGCTGGAGCAGTCTGTAAAGAGCTGCTGCATGTGGGAAGCAGCCACACTGGAGAAGTTCATGGAGGACCACCTCCTGCGGGAGGGACCTCATGCTGGAGCAGGGGAAGAGCCTGAGGAGGCCTCCCTGTGGGGGGGAAGGAGCAGCTGGGACAACCTGAGGTGAACTGGCTGCAAACCCCCTGCCCCATTCCCCTGTGCTGCTGGAGGGCAGGACGTAGAGAAAATTAGCAATGAACTTGAGCCCAGGAAGAAGGGAGGGGTGAAGGAAGGTGGGATTTTTAAAGATTTCCCTAGTCCTGATTAGTAAGAAATTTATTTTCCCTGAGTTTAGTCTGTTTTGTCCATGACAGTAGTTAATAGATGAGTGCTCTCTCCTTGTCCTTATCTCAACCCAGAAGCCTTTCATTATATTTTTTCTCCCCAGGCCAGCTGAGGAGGGGTGTGACAGAATGGCTTTGGTGGGCAGCTGGCATCCAGCCAGAGTGAACCCCACATAGATGGGAAGGCGTTAGATGGTATTTTTTTAAGGGGGGCAAGGACAGTAAGTTTTGTTACTACTGAGCCTCCACTTACATGTCTTAGCAGAGACACGTTTAGGTGGAAATGCTTACACATAGCATGGTTGCTGCTGCCATCTCTGATCGAGGTAAGCAAGACTTGAGTTAGTACATTTTAGAAACAAAATTTAGCAAAGAAATGCCTGGAGCCTGTATCAGTTTCTTATCTTGTGAAAAAATAGGTGCTTAAAAATTTACTGTAATTTGACTAGAGGTGTTACAGAAAGACTCAAGAGACTGTGCTGGTTGCATCAGAGAGGGCAGAAAAAGGAGCATCTGATTTTTTTGCTCATGCCAGGTCAATGGTTTTTAATGATGCTTTCTGTGTTATATGTAGTAACAAATTTTTAATGTGAGCTAGTTTGAAAAACTGTTGACTGACTTCCCCCTTACATCTCAAGCATTTGCTTCTAACACATGTGGGCTTACTTAAAAGACTCTTCCCTGGGCTACAATTAGAGACTTCATTGTGATTTAAATTAAACAACAGCTTTTTTATTGCTGAGCCTCTTTTCTCCACCTGAATTTGTGCTCTGAGATGGAAAGGATGGCAAGTCTCAGCTTTACCTGGGCCAATGAGAAGATGAGAGAAAGTATACAGAGGTGCTGCAGGTGGCATTATTACCACCATACCACCTGTTAGGCTGCTATATATCTATAGCTATATTAATATATATATATATTAATGTTGTTGTGGCATAACAACTGGAAAAGAAGAATAACTGCATCTTATACTGTAGAGGTTCAAATCACCATTTATTAATAAATGTGACAGGAACTGGAAATCACACTTGGAAATAACTACACACAAATATTTCAGCACTAAGTTGCTAGGGACCATAGGAAGTAGGATGAAAATACAGATGGTATATGCATTTTTATCTGATGCATGGAATAATTAGCTATAGATCCATTGCAAGACGTTTCAGATAGCAGAAATCAGAAAGTAGAAGTACTCTTGCTACAAAGGTTTGAGATAGTGGAATTGAAGGCCCCAATTTACTTTCTCCAAGCAATGTTATGCTTGCTTTCTTTTCCCTACAGTTGTTTCTTACCTTTTAATGCAACAGTCCCAGGTTCTTTATGGCTGTAAGATACCCATCTCAGTTAAATTTTATTACTTACTCCTCATTTACTGTAATCTGCTTTGGAGTCCAAAACTTCCTTTCTGTCCCTGAAGCGGTTCTAAAGATTCCTAGTGCAATCAGCATGTGCCATGGGTGGATTTCTATTTAATTGACTTTAGTGGGACATGTGCATATGCTCAGCTATCCTGGGCCTGAACTGGTACATTTATATGCTTGAATCACTGGGAGATTAACCATATTTTACTCCACTTGTATTTGAAGGGAAAATTATCGAAAATACCCTATGCCAAACTTAACTTCTTCCTTTTGTGTAGAATTCTGTGTGGTACAGGAGATATGTAGGTGTAGGTGTAGATGTAGATATAGATGATATATAAGGCTGTGTCAAGATGTGTCCAAAGGAGTAAAATCATGTACATAACCAAAACCACCCCCCCCAAAAAACAACAAAACAAAACAAACGAACAAAAAGGTTGGTTTGGGAAAGTAATTTCAAGTAATTGAAAAAACAGTTGATGCTGTGACTTGAATAGGGATAACATGCAGCTGTTATTGTAAGAAGTTGGAGTCACTTCTCTGACTTCTGTATTGCTAACAGTATTCTTAAAAATACTCTCTTCGTTCCAAGCTGTTGCTCAACTGGGATGTGGATGCATACAATTAGTAAAACTTCATCCCTCTTCGCAGAACAAAGTCGTACCCTGTGAAACCATCAGCAGGCTTTGGTGGTTTATTTCTTTTCTAAGTCTCAGATTCCAGAATTCTGTATGGTGGAACAGAACCAGAAAAGACTGTGTCTGTTGGCATGCAAGTGACTGCACAAGTCAGCCTCTTGAAGATGTAGCTGCCTCCACAAACCAAGCTGGAGCAGGAAACAGCCCACTCAGCCAGCAGAGCAAGCATTGTCTCTGTTTCATTTCATTAGAGCACATCAGCATTATAATTTTCCAGACCAGCCAACTAATTGCATTATCTGTGTTGTTTTTATTGGCTGAAGAATCATGGCATTCTCTCTTACGGCTTTCTTAAATTAAGATTTATTTAAAGTCTCTGTACATAGATCTTTGGAGCAGACACAGTATGTCTTCAATTACTGCATGTCTTGTCCTCATTTGAAACCAAGGCAGCCAAATCAGGTTCCACAGTAATAAAACCATAGAGCTGAAGACATGAAAAACTGAGTCATCCTAAAATTGAGTAGCTGTAGCATTGTACTTCTCTGCAGTTGTGGAGGGGATAGTTTTACATTCAGTTTCAGAAATCTCAGACATTTAATAAAGCAGAATACCAAGAAGAGAAGATATTAAAGAAAAATTTACCTGGAGCACTTACCTGAAAGGCACTGTGGCACCATCACCAGTTTTCCCAGTGCCTCAGAGGCTGTGCTGTCCCCTGTTGAGGCACTGCTCACTGAAGTCACTAGACAAGGGGGCAGAAGAGGTGGCCTCTGTCCCACCATTCTAGAAATAATTCTTTGGGCAGTGATCCTACCTAGCAATGTTTCAAGGCCACTGGAGTGGACAAATACGACAGATGAGCTCCAGTGTTGCAGCCTGGACAAAGAGAGGAGACAAGGGCTGGGCTGCATGGATCCCAGCAAGAAAAAATACCTCAAGCATGCAGACATGTTCCGTTCAGATGACCAGATACAGGAAGTAGAGGTTTGGATTGTGATAAAGTGGTAAATGCTCTCTGAAAGCTAATTTAACCTGTTACAAGGTGTCACTTCCTTAGCCCAAGAATATTTGGCCACCACTTCATCAAGTTTTTTCTGCTGTCGTATTTCTGCTATTTGTGTTTGCTTGGGGTTTTTGACAGATTTATTTTTTTCAAATAGCTTTCAAATTTTTCCCCAGTTGGAATCTTGAGTTCTGCCTGATATTAAAGTCCAGCTGAGGGGTAGAGTGACATGATTTGACAACGTCTTCACCTGCCTTTCCATAAACTTCCCATATTTTCCAGTTTAGCTGATGGTAGCATGAAGTTTGGGTATTGTTCACAGAGAGTTTAAAATTAAATTGAAATGTTTTCTGTTAAACAAGTGGCACTTTGTATAGTGTCTGAGAGAGATGGCTGTGAATATCCTTTCTCCTAGTGCCTTCTCCTTCAGCAGAGGCATGGTGAACCTTTCCACTCTGGTAAACCAGAGAGACTGCTGGGCTGTAAAGGGAAAAGATCTGCATTCTCTTTTGGGTGCTGTTAACTGAGCTCCGTGTCCAAGACTGGGTTAGCTGGCAACACTGGTGATAAGATCCTGTTTGTCCACACAGTCAGGTCATAGGGATGTGAGAGGTGCCTGCTCAGACAGTTCAGTTAGTTTTTGACTGTTTTGGCATGGAGTCAAACAGTGATGCCATCCTGGAGCGGTGTCAGTCAAAGTGTAGAGCACCCAGGATCTTCTCTTGTCTCCAAGGTTGGGATGGGGGTATATTTGAAGACTGGAATGCCAAACCAGAGTGGGTTGCATAGCTTCTGGGTCTTTCCCTGCTGGGTTACTTTGCTTCACAACAAACTGGTCCCGCAGTCTTTCTAATAGTGGATTAATTCCCCTTTCCTCTGGCTGCTGCGTAAATGCTGCTGCAATATCCTTTCGTTTCGGTTTTCTTTTGAGTCTATTGTTGTGATCAACCATTTGTCCTTTTGTGTGATGTGTACAAAAAAGCAATTCCATAAGCATCTCCTTGCTGAGAAGTCCTGAAAGGCACAGCTGGGCCATTGTTCAGTGCTGCAGTTGACCCCGATGATGCGAGTGAACCATGTGCTGAATGTTTCATGGAAACTGAGTTATGGATGAGTAACTTGACCAGATAAAAGTAAAATAACACCCATAGGGAAGGGAAAGCAGCCAAAAAGAAATTATGTCAGTGCTTCTGATAAATGGAAATACCTGCCTTTTTTAACCCCAAGCTACTTGATCTTGGATCATAAATGAAGAAAATGAACACATCAGCTACTACATATTGCTTAATCTAGCAGGCAGAAATATAATGGAGGTCCAGTGGTTGGAACATGGTGCCAGATATTCAAAATAAAATTAAAATTAGAACTCTTTTTCAGCAAAGGAATTTGCCTTTTGAACAAATTGTCAAGGAGTATGTTTGATTCTTTGTCATGTGAAGATAGTAGTAGTTTAGCAGTAATTTCAAGGCTTGAAATGGGAATTGCTCTGATTTTTCATGGTCTGTACTATGCAAAAGGCAGGCTACATTTGCTCAAGGCCTGCAGATACAATCAAAAATCAGCTCAGGAAAAAAAATACAGCTAAACTCAAGTGGAAGTGGGAGTTGCTCATATCAAGCTTTATGAACATAAAGGGCCCTTGTGTTCATTAGCACCAGTGATGGTGGCCTACACTTAAAAGTGGTTAGCTTTATTTTTTCTGCTCTTGTCTAATCAGCTGAAACCATACTAGTTACACCTATTTAGCAGTAGTTTATCCTTATGTAGTTTAATCTTTTTAGGAAGAACAATAAACAGTAAAAAGGATGATCATCTGTACAGTAATCCAACTGGTAACTGTGGCCCTGAGAGTTTTAAGGGCTGTCAGTCACAGCTAATGGTGTTCCTGGGTTGGGTAGGGGGGGAAAGTCTGCAGCTGGCACTTGTGATTGCTGCTGCTGCAGCAGTAGAATGCTGCTTGAGAGATTTTGTGCTACAACCTTCTGTACTAATACACCTACTCAAAGTGCTGGCCTAAGGCTAAAGGAAAGTCACCAGCTAGTGATGCAAACTCAGTCTAAAAGCCAAGGTGAAATTTTTGAAGTCATATACTGCTGAAAAGCTCTAACTGAAGTTAATGAAGAGGTACTGTTGCTGCACAGTACCTTGATTCCTCCTTGGTGTAAGGTAATCACTTTCTCTCCCATCACAATCCCACTTCAAAGTGTTGCTCTTGGCTGTTTGTTGCCTCTACAGGGATCCCCTTCCTGCCGCCAGTTTGCCTTAAAAATCATAAATGAGCCTTACTCAAAGGCTTCTCAGGAAGTCTTGAGACTCACTGAGCAATTTTTCCAGTTCTAGAAATTTTTCTTCCATTTCCTATAACAGAGTTTTAGACTTCAGTTTTCCAGACTCTGTGGGGGCTCCCTCAGAGGAAGATTACAGTTTAACTAAATATTGGGGGAAACAGAAATGGCATAAATGAGCCACAGAAGTAAAATGTAATTTCTGCCTGTAATTCAGGCTGTCGTTTCAGGAGCATGCTGAAGGGACTGGTTGACTTCCTGCTGTGGCTGCAGCAGCTCTGCCTGGTTTTTTTTTACTTGTTTTCCAATGTCAGGAATGGCTTCCATAGCAAATCAGTTTTACACTCCTGTTGAAAAATATCTGAAATCTAATGACTCTGAAATGGATATTGATGTGTTAGGGCTATCAGAGTGTTCGTAAGTGGACAATGATCCAGCAGCTGCATTGGACCGATCAACTGGCTTTTCCCCATGGGCAATCTGCATTACCCTACATTTATAAAATGTTTATTTCACAATCAAATTGGTTAAAAAAAGATTCTGTTTGTAGGTACTACTCTGAGAGCAGGACTTCTTTATGAAGTTTCTCCTGGGGCTGGTGGCAGGGCAGGAAGACTTGCTGCTGCAGGGGGCTGGCAGGAAGCAGATGGGGAGGGAGGGCTGTGCCGTACCCAAGGAGAGAGAGCTCCACAGCCCTCCCTCCCTGCTGGCAGAGGAGGGAATTCTGTGAGGCCAGGCTAGGAGGCTGGTGGCTGCAAGGGATGCTGTGCGAGAAAGATGAAGGCTGAGGAGAGGACAGAAGGGCGTGTCCGTGTAAAGACAGTATATTTACTCTCCCTGTGTAGTATAGGTAAGATGTGGATGGTATGAAGGCTGGTTTTCCCTGCCCCCCAATATGCATTTTGCTGTTTTAGCTTTTGTTAGTATTTTTCTATAATTAGTTTTATTGCATTGAAAAATGCAGGTTATCTAAGATGACCTTCAGTTTAAGATAGTGGCCAATATCTTAATCACATACCTGGGATCTTACCTTCTTCCTGGATCTATGTGTAAAGAAATAGCAATTTTGGAGGGCCTGAATATAGCCAATATACTGCTAATGTCTATATGATATTCTTATTGTGCTCAAGCAAGCCACTGTTTAAGTGGCATTTTTTTTGTCTTTGTCCCCTACCATGTCTGTACAAAGATATAAATACAGACAGTCCCTGAATTTCGTTGTTTTGAAATTGCAAGTAACCAGGTATGAGAGCAAAGCATGAAAAAGAGTCAAGATATCACAGGTGCAGAATTTCTCTGAAAAGAAAGTGTTTTAAAGTGCAAAGAAATTAATTTGCTTGGCTTCTGCTATGATAAAGCCATTTAAATAACGTCAGTTGGATGATTGTTACAGTTAGATTGGAAGCAAAACTCTGAGCTTGATATTAAATTATATGAGATTTCAAGGAAGTTACCAGTCAACTTGTTAGAAAATATCTGCTGTTCTACAGTATTCTGGACTTTTGACAGAATTATTTCCTTTGCAACCATCTTGACTTTCTTTTGCAAAAAAAGTTACATTTGAAAGTTTACCCTGGGCTTTATTGTTCCTTGAATGTGAAAAACTCAGGTTTCAGGGTGAAACATTTTCCCAGTTTCTCAGTGCAAATATTACTAGGTACTGTGACATTGTAATAGGTAGTGTGCTATTGGAAATGAATCTGTCTGCAAAATGTGTTCAAGAACAGAAGTGTTAATGGAAGTTATGCAAACAAATCTCAAGAAACATTTGACCAAATATTAATAACTTGATGGCATGTGTATACTCTGAAAATCATCTCCAAAATATATTTATTCTTCTGGTGGCCCCTTTTCCACTTCCTTCCCTCCTGACTTGTCCTATATGGCACTTCTTTCTGCATTTGTAGCTGAGTAAATTCTGCTCTGCAGCCTGTCTGTGATACCATTTGTCCAGATAAACTCAAGGAGAACGAATTACCAGGGCACATATTGCCTTTGACCAGAGGAAAGGAAAACCTATTTTTCATATTTTTCACATGTGTGGCCTAAAATAAGCAAGAGAGCAGTATGAACAGGAGCTAAGACTTTGGACTTTGCCCTCCAAGGAGCATTCACAGAACTGGAGCGTTTAGAATAGATACTGAATGGAGATGTCACCATTTAAAGTGCCAATGGCTCTTGCAAAGCAAACCAGCAGTAAATAATAAATGTATGGTACCTCTGTAAGGATGTGAACCTCTGCAAAAATCCTGTGGCTCTGTCTGTGGGGGTTCATGTCCTTGCTGCCTTGCTGCCATGAGTAAACATTTGACTCACTACTTGGCAAATAGATTTTCAATCAGACCATGTATGATGAATAATGCAACAGTTACCAATGTGATATGTATTTCTAGATGCTGAAAGTTGTTTTTGGTTCAATAATTTATGAAAATTAATCATGCTGTCTCAGCTTTGGGAATGTCTGCAGCATGCATCAGCCCAGAAGGTCACTCTGAGGAATTTTTTATTTCTTGCTACATATTGGCTTCCTCCCACAGTACTAAAGAAAAACCATCTCTGCTCAGTAAATTCTATCAGTTAGTATAGATGAGTATAAATAGATATACATGTATATGTTTTCACTGCAGTCTCAAAGACACTGATTAGGGGTTTCATGTCCTTATTTGTCCTGTCAGTTGCTTAATTTGTGTTTCTTTCCTTTCTAGCCTGCACAATTATCTTGCAGTCACCTAGAAACCCACAGAGCAGTTCTTGTGCTGCTTGTGGGGACAGAGCTGCTGAGCAGCAGACTTCAATAGGACTGAACTTGTCTAGAATAAATACGGTTTTATACTTCAGCATCTGGGGCCAGCAGAACTCAGGAACATGATGTCCGTCAGGACATGCACATAGGAGAGCAAATGCAATAAATCGTGCTGCAACTGCGCTGCCCAGGCGGACCCTAGAGGCTGCCTTTGGACAGCTAACAAAGTTATGGCCAAAGCAGTTTCCTAATAGCAATTTGCTTATTATATGTCCATATTAGCTTACATTCACCTCACTCATATGCACTTCCTAAAGTTATCTGTGGTTTTATAGGCTGGAAAGCACCACTGCTTCTCTTGTCTCAAAGGACATGGTTATTGTTTGAGGAACCCATCCAGTTCTCCTGCAGACGTGTGCTGTAATGAGAGGGGACTGTCACCCTTCTGCCTATAAGCCAGGTGTGCCATGGATGCCTTTAAACAGCCACGTAGTTCAAGTAGTGGCACTGGTTGCTGGGCCAGGGAGCAGTGTAACCGAGCTGAAAATGAATCTTGGAAAAATTACTGTGTCAAATGCAGGCAGAATGATAAACAGTAAGGAGAAGTGAAAAGTACCGGGAAGTTTTAATTCCTGAAATTCACTGGTCGGGGTTTTGTGTATGATGCACCTGTGAATTTCACATGAGGGGCTAGCTGTGGCACACAGCATTCGGGGCAGTTTGCCTAACCACAGGCTGCAAACAGTAGAGTTTGCAGGAAGGGAGAGAAAAAAATCCAATTCAGTTAGTCTGCCATCTTATGTAGGATGAATGCATTATGTAGCAGGTTACTGACCTACCGGTCCTAATGCTTCACTCCACTTTTCATCTTAGACAGCCTTGACAGGAAAAGCTATTAGGAAAACTCACTGAAAAACAATGTGTCACATTTCATACTGAACCACTTGAGGAAGAGGTACTTATTGTGCCTTCCTGTAGCACATGGTAATGACCTGAAAGAGTGGCTGAAAGATGCATTTAGGCTTGGCCTTATCTCAAAGAAGACAAATAAGGAATGCACTCTGTGTCATAGGGGTGATTTTACTCTTTGATAGTTCATGAGAGCCCTCATGAACCATCTGGAAGGAGCTTTGATACATAAATCTCATCTAGTCATCTCTTGAAAACAGTGACCTTCAAAGCAGTGAGTCAACCAGTGACGGAAGCAATGCAGAAACACATTTAACAAAATTGCTGCCTTTCCTTTTGTGAGTGTCAGTGCTTCAAGAGCATGAAAAACAATGGTGGTCACCCAAGGCACCACTTCCAAGCAGTGGATGCGATTTGCAAAAAGCATTCACATGGTTTTCAAGTGCAAAGCTTGGGACAACTTCCCCACAAGATGGGCAGGTGTCTGTGTCTCTGTGTGTCTCTATATGTTTAAAGGTGACCATGTGCATGCCAGTCACCTTGGTGCTTTGTACTGAGTTGTCCTTTTGTGGTTTTTTTTAAACAAAATTAACATTCTGCCATTTGGGCTGTGGTTTTCTTATGCTGTACATGACTCAGGTTGGTCATCAGGGCTGTCTTGAGGAAAATTGTATGGCTCACCTGAGATATTACTGTATGTATCAATGTATAATAATGTAATCCACTACTCATCCAGCTGCTCAGACTTGCACTTAATGGGTGTTGTCAAATGGAGGAAAGGAGTGTGTCTGCTTGGCCAGGCTTCTCAGATTTGGAGACCTCACTGTGCCAGGCCCTGTGCCCCACTGTCATGGGTCTGTCTCACTGTGGGTTTGCTCTGGCTAGGCCAGGCCCTCGAAGAGCTGTCTGATGCCTTGGCAGGTCTCCTTCTCCTCTGTACTCTGCCTCCATGGACTTGAGACTTTGCACTTTTGCTTCCTACAGAAGCTCATAGTAACCCACTCAGCCCACAGCAGACTTCCTCAGCCACAAGAAGAATGTGCCATCCTCTAAGCAAAGCATAAAAATCACCACAGGGACAAGAGTATAATTCATATGAAGTTAGTTTGCTCCTTTTCCACCACTGTTAGAGCATTTAGTTCAACTTTTCCTAGTTCTCTGTTTTCTGGAGGTTACATTAGAGCTCACTGTGTGCTCCCACGTGAAAAAGAAATGGGATCCTCAATGAGTACAAGAGCTGATATCTTAGGTTTTCTCACCTGAACAGCTTTGGTGCATCTTCCTTAGTAGGAGAGATATGCATCATCTGGAAAAGAGGGGTGACCTACTGAGGTTCCAGGCATGACTGTGGTGTTTGGTTATTCTTAGGAAAAATTTGAATCAAATAGTGATATAAGACTTACTCTCCATGGTGCAGTGTTTCAGGAGAGACTTGTGCAGTCTTCCTTAGTCAGTGGGAAAAGTCACTGTGCTAGCAGATGTTTTGTGTAGGCAAGCAGCCCTGGAAGCTGGGAGAAAGATGTGATGCCATTTGCACTAGCCATTGCACAAACATTACTCTCCAGGATATTATTTGCATATTATTTTATGCAAAAGCAATTAAGATACTGTGTAGTGTTTTCAGGACACTTACTTGCAGAGATTACTAGTGACCTAGGAAGATCTTCCCATTCTGCATAATATAACCCCTGGTAATTAGGACTTCAAAAAAATAAGCTGGAAATTATGATTAATATAATGAAAAATTACATTAAAATTAGAACAAGTTGCTGTAAAATGGGTCAGCTAGTCATACACATTTATAATCACTAAGAGGATTTATGTTAAATGACATGAGAATTTAATTCTGTACATTTGCAACAATTCCCCTCTTCTTTCCCAAAACAGAAACCCATTCACTGGTCGAGGATGAGTGATACTACATGTTTTTCACAGAGAGCTCTTAAAAGCAATCTGATGACCTGTTTCCAGTGATTGGCTGGTAGTGGCGGTAAGTGACATGATGTGTGGTGCACTAAATGGAAAGTGTGATGACTAGCGACAGACAAAAGGCCAGGACAGTGCTGCCTGGATAAGCCAACCATAACCCATTAACACTGACTGATTAAAAGCAATCCAAATGATGGGAAATAAGGATGACTTTAACTAGTAAACGGAGAAATATGCAGAAGAATTTGTAGCTGGTAGACAGTAGTGAGATTCAAGCAAGCCACTATCTGCAGGAAAATAAATGGAAGTTCAGAACACAGAAGACTTGGGCTGGAAGGACAGTCAAAAGTAGCGAAAAATAGAGAAACTAGCAAAAAAATGGATACAGGTAGGATGAAGCTGAAGAAAATAGCAGTGCTATCTGGGTTGCATGCACATGAAGAACTTGTCAGGGAATGATTGATAGCTCTGTAGAAATTGAGGAAGTCCAATTTTCCACTTGACAGTTGAGTTAATTTGGATTTTTCAAAATGAATTTGTACCCAGCAGCCTGTGGTTTTGTCTCTTGTAAGCCCAAGCAATTAGTCATGTTTGTTGCTACCCAGAAACCTGATTTGCTGGTAAGGGTTTCCTCCTTTGTACTGAAGACCGTTGTGTTTGCTTCTGGAAAGTGGAAGACAAGATCATGTTTTAGAGGGCACTCATTCATTGTTCCCTGGTGAAAAGCTCTCAGTCTCTGCAAGGTGCCTGAGAACATCATGAAAACAGAACTTCTACAGGCAAATCCTTGAGGGTTTGGCAGGAAGCCATCTTTCTCATGGGTGGCTGAAAAAATCCTATATAACAAGTAGCAGACTATTCCACTGTAAAACTTACAGGCAGGTTTTTTCTAACATTCACAGAAAAGTACCATTGTCTGGACCAGGGGATTGCCTCTGGGAGAAAAAAGAAGCTCAGTGTGTTTTTCTCAGTGATCAGAAGTCTTCCTTTTTTGGATGTGTTTTATAACTCCTTCATCTGAGAAATTTGGGCCTAAATAGAGATAATGATCTGTAGGAGCTACAGCATGGAAGACGGGCAGGGGTGATGTTAACAGCAAGGATGCTCTCCTCTGTAGGGGTGTGTCTGCTTCTTGCAAGAGATCCTGGAGCAAGTGCCATGGTGGTGCTGCTCCTCTGAGGACAATGGGAGGTGGCTTAGACACTGCAAACCTGCAGAGTGACAGGGCTGCTTTTACATACAGTCATTTGTGGCTTCAGGTTGTTCAGCTCTTCATTGTGTTGCGGATTTCTCATGGTTTAAATACTGCACTCTCAGTTCTCTAAATAGGTGAAGGTGCTCAGAAGCTCAGCAGCAGCAGCAGCAGCTGCGGTATTGCAGGATGTGGCTGCCTGTTGTCTGTCCTGGTAGATGAGTGTGGGCTTTGCTTGAAGCTCACAATTGAACTGTGTTTTACAGTGTGAAGAGTGCTTTTTAATACGGTAAAACAAAAAAAAAAAATTAGAAGAGGCCATAAAAGGGCTTTGATTTGAACCTAGTGTGTTAATTTTACTGCAGACATTTAAGTGTTATGTAAATGAGAAGGTGAAAAAAAAAAATCCAGCACCTTAGAGCCTGGGCAGTTAAAGCAGCAAGGATCCTGAGCCTGTGCTGCTAGGAGTGCCTGCTCCTCTCAGCTGTGTGCGTAGCACCACGGAGACTTTAGGATGGTGAAGAGATGCTGTGTTGGCATGCAAAATTGCTTTGTTTTGAAACCATGTTCAGGTGGATGCAGATAACTGAAAACTGTATCCTTTGGGCTGTGAAGGCAATGGGGTTGCCTGAGCTGTGAGTGACAGGGTCGTAGGCTGCATACTGAGAAGTGGAAGGCTGCTTGAGTCTCTGGACAAACCCCAAGGATGCTGCAAGTTTAAAGGCTAAAATCTGAAGAGAGAAAGGAGGACAGGGCTCTGCGATGCACTCTCAGGAAGAATAATTAATATAAAAATAAGGTATGTTTCCAAAGAAATTCCCAAATGGAAAAGTCCTTCGCCTTTTCAGAATTAATATCCTCCAGGAAAAAATAAAGTTTGAAAAAGGTAGCTCTTTGCAGCACCCGTTAAGTGGAAGAGCACATTTGATAAGCTCTGTGGAGAATAGGAGGGAAGTTGCAAGAGTTGCGACAAGCTGCTTGTCCTATTTCCTTCTAGTGGTAATTTAAAATAGTATTGCTTCTGTACTACTGAGAAAGCTCTGTGAGGAAGCCTACTAGGAAGGCAACTGTAAGGGTTTTGGGGAAAACAGGAAGCTCTGTCTTAGTGAGCAAGCTCACACGGCAGAAGGTTCTGTTGCTTCCCGTGGCGTGGCAGGCTCTGTCACTTGGTAAGTTGTCACCAGCGTGTGGCGACAGGGCAGACGCAGAGGCTCATCTGTGCCAGCTACTGTAAGGAGATACTCGGGTTTCTGCACCAGCCGATACTGAGTTCGAAGCACGTTATTTTTCTGAAGCAAGACTTTTTGCACCCGTTCTCTCACTGGAGGCAGAATTTAGTGGGACCGTCTCTGTTTACTCACTGTGCCAGAGACAGCAAATACAGCATCCCTGTGCAAGCATCTGTATGTGCATAAATATATATATATATATTTCTGTGTATATTTGTGGAGATATATAAATACACACTTTCACATAAACAGAGACATATAATGCATATTCTGAAAGAAAGGCTTTGTCTTTGCTTTCCTGAATCACAGATAATTATGCTGTTGCAACTTTCCAAATGATAACAGGTACAGTTCATGTCTTTCTCTTTGACCTCTGCTTAAGGACTTTCCTGTTGCTCTCTGTACTTAGATAGGTGCTTTCATGAGTAAAAAGTGCTTATTAATGACTTCTGGTCAATTTCTTCCCATTTTACTGGCATGGTTATTAGGGCATTTTATGGTATTTTGCTCAGATAAGAATAAGCTCAACTTTTCAACTTTTTCCTTACCTCTACTGGTTTTATTGTGACACTGCTTTGGTTTCATTTTTGAGATCTCCCTATGACACTTCCCATGGCTCTCCCTGGGAACTTTTGAAAGCATATGTTAGAAAGAGAAGAGTGAGGGCTGTTGATTCAGTCACATTACCTGAGTGTAACAGCAGCATTTGGCCCAGTCACTAGGCAGAGCATACAATTCCATGCCCTTTTGAGTTGTTACGGTCCAGCAGAGCCTGGTCCAGCAGAGAGAGCACAGGACTTCTGCTGCTCTCATCCATTCCTTCAGTATTCAAAAATATTCCCGTGCAGGTCTATCACATGGGCTAACATAGGCTGCACAAAATGTCAGGAGGTTTTCTGGCAGCTGGGAGATCAGCATTTGGGATCTGCTCCTTTGTGCATTTGCTAGTCCTGCATAATCTGTATCCAGAGTGCATCGCTTCGGTTTGTTTTTCTGCTTTGCTCTGCTCTAGGGTGTCAGAACATTCAATTTTGTTTCTCCCCCTTATTTTTTCACACCAGCTTTCACTGTGTCCCACATAGCAGACACCTCCTTCCTTGTGTCTTGAACATAAAATATTTTTTCATGAAGTCCTGATCTTCTCTTCTGATGATAAAAGTAAATCTCCCACCACCTTCAAAAGGTTGTCATTACCTGGCACAATATCTGTAAGCTGTTGTTGCTGACTATATCCTCTATTCCTAGCAAGTGCTGTTCTGACAGTGTTTGTTCCTGCCACTCGCACAATGATAGTTTAATGTAAAGTTTTATGGGTTTTGTGGATGTGAGCGGGCTTTATGTGTGAATTAGCTGAAGAGAAATTCCTGATTCAGATTGTAAATTACAGCAAAAAATCTGCAATGTCTTTCTCCACACTGTTGAATCTGCTGGTTTCATAGTGCAGGAGGTAAGAACCTGGTCAAAAGGAGTTAATTATTCTGAAAATGTTCCGAGAAGCACAAAATGTGGCCATTGGATTTTAAGTTCATTGATACATAAATACCTACAAAATATCTCGGAAAATTCAACATCTCTTTATGAGTATCTGTAGGTGAAAAATCACAAAGCATCCTTTTCAGTGCTTTGAACTGAATTTGTTGTTAGGAGTCTGTGAGTGTGTCCATATAGGTAGTAGTAAGACTAGGAACTAAGCAGAATCAAGAAGAACTATCTGGTCATAATGATACTACATATGAGAAAATGTAGTAGGGGAAAATCAATATATTAGATTATCACTGAGGCATCTGTAGATCATGTCCTATTAAAATCCCAGGCTATTTGACAGAACATGAAACTTAAGTCTTGGTATGAATGTGAGTAGTTCTGCCTGTGGAGATGTAACTACAGGTTGCAATCGATCTGCTGTCAATAGAGCAGATAAATGATATTCCAGGCAAATGTTTCACAGACCCATGTGTGAATGCTGCATGGAAAAAATTTTCTGTAGTTATCCTTGTTTTTCTACAGAATAGAATTATCAGTAATTTCAAGGGTTTGGAGCCCTAATTTTGGAGCAGTCTTTGCTCTTAGAATTTATGCCAGCTGTTTTCAAGGCCCAAGAAAATATTGGAACAAAGCATGGAAGTAAAAAATTAGGATATATAAATTTTCAGCCTCCAAAACTTGCATATCTGTCTGATTGCAGAGTCATAAACTTCTAAAATATATTTTGACTCTATACAGGAAAAAAGTTCACTTTCATCTCTTTCTCAGGCAACTTCCAACGGGGAAAATACTAATTACTTGCAATACTTCCATGTACTGAGTTTTTTATTAAGGGCTGCAGTTGCAGCAACCTCCATGCTCAAATGAGTTCTGCATTTAGCAGCCTCCCTGAGGTGCTGTCTGACCTCTCCTGAAGGCTGTCATACTGACATTAATTGGTGAAAGAACAAGTATGGAAAAGTCTTCCTCATTCAGTGACTATTCAGTGAGAGGCCATTAAAGTCAGCTGCATATGCCCCTTTTCTGGCTGACCTGTCCAGTTAGTATCACCTTGATTCATATTTATCGTGGTTTTGTAGCAAGCACACAGAAGGTGGAAGTCAGACAGGAAGAGGAGAAAGGATTTACCACACTTCAGCTTGTCACTCAGGGCGCACGCAGTGATGGAATCGGTCAGAGGAAGCAGCACTGCAACTCTGGAACATGATACTGTGTAGCAGCACCTGCATTGCCAGCCCTGGCCTAGGAGAAAACAGGGCAAGCTGTAGCCAAGTCAGAGAATGAAAAGGATCAGGGTAGAAAAATGGTATAGCCTTCTTTTAGTCTGTTCCAGATAGCTGGGAAGCTGGGCTGGGGGCGGGTGGGGAATTACGCCCAGAAGAGAGCTGTGCAGAACTTGCACCATGCAAGTGGCAACACATCTCTTCCCAGAATCTCTCACAGCTGATGGTAAAGGAACATGAAGACTAACTCCACAATCCCTTCTTACTACTTCTTCCTTTCCAGGGTGCACAACAACACGACCTTGGTCCAGCCTTGGCCCTTGTTTCTGATGTTGCCAGAGAAGCCCCAAGGCAGCTCTGCAGCAAAAATGCACAGCTGAATCTGCAGCACTGGTTCTCCCAGGCGTGGGGTGGGGAACATTTGTGTTCTCTGAAAGGGAAAAAAATGTGCAATACATCTCTTGTGCTCAGACATAACATGGAGTAATTTTGAGAGTCTTTTTTCTGTTCGTGTAACTGCTGGTCAGAGGAGATGGAGATATCTTCACAGTTCCTAGGCCACTTAGTTAAAGGGTTATTTGATACTATATAATACTATTATTATGAGTATTTTGTTTTGCTGGAGTGCCCAAAGCACTTGGCCCTATCTTCTGCAATTCAGCCCCACTGGCATTAGGACAGCAGGCTCAAGCAAAGTCTGTAGCTGAAGAGGTGGCTGCATCCAGAAGAACTGAGCTCTGTTTGCCTTCAGACTTTCTGGAGATGGCCTGTATTGCACTGTGGTGTGGAACAGGGCAATGAGCTCTGCCACTGCCAACCATTACAGCCCACCCACTAAACTGAGATGCATTTGTCTCCGTGACCAAATAAGCCAAATCAAAACACTTGGGATTACTGGATTCTATTTAGGCAGCTGCTCTCAGGAAGGCAGGTCTGTCCCTGTATCTTCTGTCTCTTGGGAACATAGGTATTAATTTTAGGAAGATGGCTTTCCAACTTACTTAGAATTAAGATATGACTTCAGTGTTTCTGTCAAACAGAGTAAAGCGTACCCTGGAATCCAACAAAAAGTTGATTTCTTCTGACCAGTGGCCAGATTAAAGTGTATTTGATGGAGTTCTATACTGACTTGTGGATAAGACAATGCTCACTAACAAACAGGAAGAAGAGGAAATGAAAAAGAGACAGCAGTCTGGGATATTTACTTTTATTGACAGAAATGTCCTGGATACAAATTAGGTTCCTACTCGAATCCTTTATAAGTAACCTTATTTTACTTGCCCTTGGGTGAGAATTGCATGCTCTGTGACATGCTGTGGGTGGTATCATCACAACTTACTTTGTCATCTGCAAATATGTGTGGTCCCTTTTCACCAGATTATATCCCAGCCTAATGGTTAGTAAGTCTCAGGAGGCTTTCTCCACCTCTGATGCTTTACCCTCCTCTTTCTTTTCTACTTTTTTTTACAGTAGTTCAAGATACAGAAATGTCAGTCTTGGTCTGATTCTCAGTAGTTTCTGTGTGGATACCAGTGAAGCAATATCATTATATGACATATATATTAAAATATATATATTATGTATGTGATATATGTTATATGTTACATGTATATATGAGATAGGTGTATATATAGATATATAGAGATGTAGATATATATATATATGTGATGGTCCCCTCTGGTGAGAATTTTGCTATGGTGATACCTCATTGCTTTTTGGTTGGTTTTTTTTTTGTTTAATTTCCTGCTCACTGCTGAGCAGGATATGGTAACATATAACTGGGGTGTGGGCAGAGTGATTCAGAAGAGGTGGGAACAGAAAGCAGACAGAACATGTGCAGGGCAGAAATTGCTGTTGTTGGTTTTGGGGGTTTTTTGGTTATTAGGGCATTAAATTTCTTTAACTCTGGCTACAAAAGCCACAAAGTTAGGTTACATTAAAAGGTCTCACACCATGTGAAACACTGAAACTCAGAATTTTTCTGGGTATCAGGTCAACCATATCGCTACATGTCGGGGGAGAGTATGAGATGCTCTGAAGCTTTCCTACTTTACTGCTGAATCTATGGGCAAACATTAGGCAACATGTAACTTGATTAGGGAAGCAAGCTCACTTTTCTGCAGCGCACAGACAAAACCGTGCCAAATCAAACCACTAGCCATTTTCACACTCAGTTTTTGCCTCCTGAAGAAAGCCAGCTGTGTTAAATTGTGCCCTGAGGGCAGCAATGTTAAAGGAAGGGATTTTCATCATTCATCTGGTTTCTTCTCTTCAGAAATTGGTTGGCCAGGTCTCTTTTTTCCTCAGGTCTTTCCCAGCCCTGGAGGAAAGGCTACCCTATGAATGTGTGGGGTTTATGTGGTATGCTTTGGGATTGACAAAAAAAGCTCATTAACGCTGTTGTAATCTATAAATCCCATGCAGCACAGCAGAACAGAACAAAGCTGTGACTCTCCTGGACTGATGTATTTGGCAGACAAGCAGGACAGTCAACACCAAGACTGTTTGGGGTTTTTGTTTCTTGCTGTTGTATTCTGTTGACTCTAACAATTTGATCAAACATTCTCATTAACTACTGCTAAAAGAAAAAACGAGAGTCAAGCCCGATATGGCGAGCAGCCAATGTAGTTTGTAAAGAAGCAGCTCGTTTGGAAGATGAAAGCTTTTCCAGCAGTGTTTTTTTCCTAAGGGGGGGAATACTTGAAGACATTCACGCTTAATTGATGTTCACTTTTTCTAAAAAGACAGCAGGACAAGACAAAACCATGTTTTATCAGTTCTTTTCTTTTTCTCTCTGGTGTCTGTGTCCCTCATCATCAGGAGACTGGCACAGAGTTTTCCCGATGGTGACTATCTGTGTAAATCTTGCTTTTTTTCTCCTTTCTCTGGGTAGTGATCTGGGAAACAGATCTTGAACTTAAATTACTGTTATTTTATAGATGTTACTTGATCTCTGTGTGCATCTAGTCTAACTACCTCTATGACTAAATTAAATGAAAAATAATTTTTCTCATAAAATACAACTCCTCACCTGCTTTTCTCACTAACTCTTTGCTTGCAGTAAAATGCAGCAACTGGGAGATAATCAGCTTGAAAAGGCAGACATCTATCACTTGCACTAAAAAGGGGACCCATTACCTGTGAGCAGCAGGGTGCTATAGCTGTTGGGATCAGGCAAGACAGAGGCACAAGATCAAACACAAAGCCAGAACACAGCACTTTGCAATCAGAAATGTGGTGTTGGTTGTAAGAGTTGTGAAGCAGACCTGTTGAGTTCAGTGAAGAGGCCTCTTCACTGAACTTGGAGGAAACAAGATCTAGACAAGGGCAAGAAGCGAGCACTAGTACAGAAGTGGTTAAAACCACCTTTAAAATGTGTATGAAACTGTGAAACAAAATTTTCCTCTGAAATATTTGCTCCTTGGTGACAGGACTGTGAGGTTTGGTGGCCCCACCACGGCAGAGAGGAGCAGCTGTGTGCTCTGCAGCAGCACCATCAGCCCCACACCTGCAGCCACAGGGCTGGGACTGCACGATTGGCTACACCACAGCCCCAGTTTGCAAGGCTCTCCAGATGCCTGGCTGCAGAGCTCCTCTACCCCTACCTCATTTCAGGTACTGACATTTATAAGGAGCAGACAGAGACAGAACTGCATCCGTGCAGAAATTGCCCCTGAGTGTGGATACAGACTCTCCCCTCAGCTCATCATTGCATGAGTTTGGGAAGGGGATGGTGCAAGCCAGGGCAAGCCAGGGTTTGAGGCAGAATAACAGGCTATGCTTCTCACAGGGTGCGGTGCAGAGTCCAGCTGCACAAAACCATAGACCTTTATTGTTTGTGTATAAGGACTTGAGTCTGAATTGAAGAAATGATCCTCTGATTTCAATAGGATATTGTCAACGTTGCCTTTCCAAGGAATATTTATGTTCTACTGGGACTTTGCCAAAACATGCTTTAAGCTCCATTGCAGACTTCTGCTTTGATAAGTTGCTGTGTAGATGCACAAGTTATTTTAGTATTAGAACTTAAATGTACTTCTCTTTGAGTATATATGTACTGAGGTGCTGTAGCTCATCACTGTTGCTGGAATAATTCTCTCTAGTCTAGATGAATCACCTTTCTACTTTTTTCCATTCATCTCATGTTCACCTGGCATTTCTCAGCTCCAGTAGGGGAAATTTTTTGTTTCAAATTCCAAATATGAAACCTCAAATTCACAGTTAGAAGGTCAAAGTCAACTGTCTGGATAATTTAACATTTAGCTTTGTTGGTGAAACAGTAGTTGCTGGATAGCCCTCTGGGAGGGATTGGGTATAGAGAGAGGTGAAACTAGTGTCTGGAAGACTGTATTAATGATAGGAGGTGGCTAGCAGAGGAAACTGGAGAAGGATTGGTACAAAGTCATAGTGGGAGATATGGACAAAACTTTGTGGTCTACATGTAATGCCATTTGCTCTCAGAAACATGGATGGGAGATGTCATAATGCCTGGTTTGGAATGCAAATGAAAGTAGACAAAGATAGTGCTTGTAAATCTGTAATTGCCTTACCTTATGGCTGTTAGGTTTTGATAAAACTTGTTGGGGGTTGGGTTGTCTTTCCTTTTGTTTCCTTTTAACAGTATAGAATTTTTTTCCATTCAGTTGCTAAATAGCCTTAATCACTGAGTACTTAAGAAAAACAAAGGCTATACCTAGGCCTAAAGAAAAGGCCCATCTATGTTTACTG